>JAAAKG020141874.1:0-11750 GCA_010014905.2 Druon quercuslanigerum
TATATATTACAAGTAACAATTTAAAGTTCTGCAATTTCAAAAAGTTACAATGGAAAATTTTTAAATTTTGAAAATATAGAAAAACAATTATTCAATTTTTTTGGAATTTATTAATCAAATCACATTTTTTTGGAAAAGTTCAATTTTGACGGAATACAATAAATTTTGCTCGCCATTCACAATTCATTATTCCTTTTTAAAATAAAAATTCTTAAGTTTTAATGATTTGCAGGATTTAGGAAATCAATTATTCAGTTCTAATTCTGCAGAAATGAAGGAAATAAAATCTCTTAAATTGCAAACATTTACAATGTAAAGTTCTGCCATTTGAAAAAATTAAAATAAAAAATTCTTTAATTTTGAAAATGTAAAATTGCAAATTATTCAGTTTTCAAAATTTCTATTTTAAAGATATGTAATGAAGAACATTTTTTGGAATAGTTCAATTTTCAAATATTACAATTGAAAATTCTTCGATTTTTAAAGTTTTGTATTTAAAATTCTTTTCTAAAATAAAAATGATTTATTTCAGATAATTTATAATATTTAAAAAATCAAAAGTCAATTGTTGAAATTCTAAATCTTTTTAGTTGAAGAAATTTTAAATGATCAAAATTAAAAAAAAAATCAGTACATCCGATTCATTACTTCCTTTATGTATGTCAACGACCATTTTAATTATCATACTGACGTGATTTATTACAAAAAATTTAAAAAGTACTATATTTCAAGTCGACATAAATTTTTCATACTTTTCTCTTTTATTATTCATACGAAATTACATAAAAAAAATTCAACTTTCCTGGTCCATATATTATATGAATAAGGACGTTTTTTTCATTGCATGCTTTTGGTTATGAAATCAATTTATTTAAAGTTTATTTTCGCATCACAATTAACATATCGAGTGTTGCATGTCGGGAGAAAGGACTTCTCGGACAAGTGCATATTTCAGGGAATGAATAAAAAATAAGGACAATTAGAAAATGTAGAGAATTTAAGTACAAAGAAACTTTGTACGTTTCTTTCACAGAACTGGCAATTATAAATTAAGACTAATTTTTTTCCACCTTCGAGAAGCAGTAATGTCCTAATGTTCGAAGAATGACAAACGTTGCAAAAATGAAAGAGGAGGAAAAAGTTTTTAAGCTTGTGAAAAAAGGTTCTATATTCTATAGCATTGAAAGTTATTATTTAACAGAAATGAGATTTTCATTGTGACATTTACCTGGTTTTTTATTATCTGGCTGGTGTTTTTCAGTAGCAATTGTTTCCAGGCATAATAATTACTTTTTTATTGAAATATGAATTATTAAATAATTTAGAAAAATTTGCAAGTCAGTTAGAATTTATCATTCCTAATAATCACTAATTTCCTAATTATTTAGGGATTGTCCTCTAATTATGTAATAGCTAGGAGGGGGGGGGGGGGGGGAACAATTGGTTACAATTTGTTACCGAATATTATTTCTTTTAGTTATAAATTTTATTATTTGATTGAAAATTTAACGATTTTCGTGTAAAAACATTCTTGTTGGTTGCAAATTCAACTGTTTTGTTAAATTTTTGTTCTTTTGGCTTCAAAATTCAGCTAGATTCGTAGAATATTAAAGTTTTGTTTAAAAATCATAGTTTGGTGTTGATAAGTCAACTGAAATCTTTTTTGGATAAAAACTATTTTTTTCTGACAATTTGTCTTTTTGATTTCAAACTTTATCTTTTTTAGAATTAATATATAAATAAATATAACAATTAATTTTTGTTTTGAATTCCAATTTTCGTGTTGATATGTCAATCGAAATCTTTTTGGATGAAAACTCAACTTTTTTTGAAAATTTGTCTTATTTATTTAAAAATGCACCTTTTTTAGTAGAATTTTCATTTTAATGTTTACTTTTGGTTTAACATTCTTATTTTGGTTCTAAAAAATGAACTGCAGTTTTCTTTGGATTGCTATTTAACTATTTACATTTTTTTTATAATTCATATTTTCAGAAGAAATTTCATCTTTCTTGGAGAAAAATGCAACTGTTTGGTTAAAAATTCAACAACTTTGTTGAGGGTATACTTTTTGGTTAAAAACTCTGTTATTTTCTTAAAAATTCAACTATTTCGTAGAATATTTAATTTTTGTTATCCTAAAAAAAGTGTGTAGTTATTTATTTAAAATTTATTTGTTAAGGTTTAAATTTTATCTTTCTTGGACTAGAATTGAACTATTATGCAAGAAAATTATTTAACTTTTTTCTTTAAATTTATCATTTTTATTTGAATAAATTCGTTTTAGATTGAAATTATAATTTTTTTGTAGCAACTTATTTTGTGTTAAATTTAAGTATAGGTAGAGAATTCAACAATTTGTTTTCAAAGTTATCCTTTTTGGTTAAAAATTGAATTTTATTCCTAGAAACTTATTTCCTGTAAAAATTCATGTTTTTTAATAGAAATTTTTATACTTTTTTCAAAATTTATCTTTTTTATTTAAAAATTCGTTTGTGTTTTTTAGGAATATATTTTTTTATAGAAATGAAACTTTTTGGGAAAAATTATTCTTCTTTGCTTAAATATACTTTTTCGCCTTTTCTAAATTAATTTTTTAACTGAAAATTAAAATTAAAAATTCTCCTTTTTTAGTAAAAAAGAAGTAATTTTCTTGGTTTGAAATTTCTTGGGGTAAAAATGGATCAGTTTCGTGGAAAATTAATCTTGTCCTAAAATGTCATGTTTTGTTTTGAAAATTCAAATTTTGTAGAGAGAATTAGGCTTTTTTGGACGAAAACTATTTTTCTGTGAAAATTTGTTCTTTTGATATCAAATTTCATCTTCTTCATAATAAATTTTGCATTTAAGTTTTATAAAATTTACTTTTTGTTTTGAATTCCTCTTTTGATATGTCAATCGAAATCTTTTTAGATGAAAATTCAACTTTTTTTGAAAATTTTTCTTTTTTATTTAAAAATTCATCTGTTTTAGTAAAATCTTTATTTAATTGTTTACTTTTTGTTTACCACTCTTATTTTGGTTTCAAAAAGTGAACTGCAATTTTCTTTGAATAGAAATTTAACTATTAAAATTTTTTTTAATTCATCTGTTTTAGAAGAAATTTCATCTTTCTTGGATAAAAATGCAACTTTTTGGTCAAAAATTCAAAAATTTTATTGTAGCAATACTTTTTGCTTAAAATTCTGATATTTTTTTGAAAATTCAACTGTTTCCTAGAAAATTTAATTTTTGTTTAAATTTGATATTAAGGTATTGAAAAGACAGCTCAACTATTTTCTGGATTAAAATTCAACTTTTTTAAAATTTAAAAAAAAATCATATATTTTTAGAGAAGTTGATATTTTGGTTTTGACAAATGAACTAAAATCTTTTCTGGGTGAAAGTTTAACCAAAAAAAATGTATTTGTTTTAGTAAAAATTTTATCTTTCTTGGTCAAAAATGGAACTATTATGTAGAGAATTATTTAACTCTTTTGTTAAAAATTGATCATTTCTTGTTGAATGAAATCGTTTTAAAAGGAAATTTGATTTTTTTTTGTAGAAACTTATTTTGTATTAAATGTTACTGTTGGTAGATAATTCAACAATTTGGCTTACAATTTACCCTTCTTGGTTAAAAATTCGTCTTTTTAGATAAAAAATTGAATTTTGTTCGTAGAAACTTATTTCCTGCATAAAAATTCATATTTTTTAAACAAAATTCATTGCTTTTTTCAATTTAATTTTAAAAATTCGCTTGTTTTATTAAAAATATCTTTTTTTTTTTGGAAATGCAACTTTTTGGTTAAAAATTATTCTTCTTTGCTGAATATACTGTGTTATTTCGAAGATTTGGTTGAGTCGATTGGTTAACAAAATAATTATTTGTAATTGATAATTTTACTATTCGTGTAAAAGCTAAACAACATTGGTAAAAATTTCTTTTTTACGAAAAGTCTTTGGTTGAAAATGTTGAGTCATAAAGCCTTTTTTTAATGAATTTTTTAACTGAAAATAAAAGTTAAAAATCCTCCTTTTTTAGTAAAAAAAAGTGATTTTCTTGGTTTAAATTTTCTTGGGGTAAAAATGGATAAGTTTCGTGGAAAAGTAATTTTTTTCTAAACTGTCATATTTTTCTTTCAAAATTCAATTTTTCTAGAGAGAATTCATCTGTTGGCTTGAAGGTTCAACAATTTATAAAAAATTTCCGCCTTGAGTGAAAAATTATTATTTGTCTTCATCATTTGTCATCTTTTTTGAAAGAAAACAATTTTTTTTTTCTGAAAATTTGTTCTTTTTATTTCAAATTTCATCTTTTACAGAATAAATATTGCAATTATATTTTATAAAATTTACTTTTTTTTTTACTTCCTATTTTGATATGTCAATCGAAATCATTTAGGATAAAAATTCAACTTTTTTTGACAATTGGTATTTTTTATTTAAAAATTCAACTGTTTTAGTAGAATTTTCATTTTATTGTTTAATTTTTGTTTATATTCTTATTTTGTTTTTAGAAAAAAAACTACATTTTTTTGATAAACATTTATATATTTAAATTTGTTTATAAATCATCCTTTTTAGAAGCAAGTTCATCTTTCTTAAATAAGAATGCAACTGTTTGGTTAAAAATTCAATTTTTTTGTTGCAGGCATACTTTTTAGTTGAAAATTTTGTTGCTTTGTTAAAATTTCAACTATTTCATAAAAAATTTAATTTTTGTTTGAATATAATATTAAGGTATTGAAAAGACAACTTAACTATTTTCTTGGATAAAAATACAACTGTTTGATTATAAACTCGACTGTTCTGTTGAAATTTTAACTATTTTTTAGCAAATTTGCTATTTGTAAAAAATCTATATTTTGGTTTTGAAAAATTAACTAAAATCTTTTCTGGGTAAAAGTTCAATTAAAAAAAATGTGTAGTTTTTGATCAATAATTTATTTGTTTTAATAAAAATTTCATCTATCTTGGATAAAAATGGAACTATTACGTAGAGAATTATTTAACTTTTTGTTAAAAATTGATCATTTTTTGTTGAATAAATTCGTTTTGGATTAAAATGAAAATTTTGTTCGTAGAAACTTATTACGTGTATAAAAATATATATTTTTTAACAGAAAATTAAATTCTTTTTTAATAATAAATCTTTTTATTTTAAAAATTCGTCTGTTTTATCAGAAATATCCTTTTTATGAAAATGACATTTTTTGATTTAAAATTCTTCTTCTTTGAATATAATATATTTTTAAATATACTGTTTTGATTCAAAGATTGGGTTTAATCACTTTTTTGAAAAAATAATATTTTTTAATTGATAATTTAACTATTTGAGTAAAAGTTTAACAACATTGTTAAAAATTTCTTTTTTAATGAAGGTCTTTGGTTGAAAATGTAACTCTTTAGCTTTTTTTAAAGTAATTTTTTAACGGAAAAGAAAAGTTAAAAATCCTCCTTTTTTAGTAAAAAAAAAGTGATTTTTTTGGTTTAAATTTTCTTTGTGTAAGAATGGATCAGTTTCGTGGAAAATTGATCTTTTGCTAAAATGTCATATTTTGGTTTAAAATTTAATTTTTGTAGAGAGAATTTGTCTTTTGGGTTAAAGATTTAACAATTTAGATAATATTTCCGCCTTGAGTGAAAAATTATTATTTGTCTTCGTCATTTGTCATCTTTTTTGGATGATAACTATTTTTTTCTGAAAATTTTTTCTTTTTGATTTCAAATTTCATCTTTTTCAGAATAAATGTTGCAACTATTTTTTATAAAATTTACTTTTTCTTTAGATTTCCTATTTTCGTATTGAAATGTTAATCGAAATCTTTTTGGATAAAAATTCAACTTTCTTTGGAAATTTTTCTTTTTTATTTAAAAAATCACTTGTTTTAGTAGAAATTTTATTTTATTGTTTACTTTTTGTTTAACATTCTTATTTTGGTTCTGAAAAGTGAACTACAATTTTCTTAGGTCAAAAATTTAAATATTTAAATTTTTTTAAATTCATCTGCTTTAGAAAAAAATCCATATTTTTGGATAAAAATGCCAACTGTTTGGTTAAAAATTCAAAAATTTTATTGAATGCATACTTTTTGATTGAAAATTTAGTTGTCTTGTTGAAAATTCAACTATTTTGTAGAAAATTTAATTTTTGTTTAAATTTAATATTAAGGAATTGAAAAGACAACTCAACTATTTTCTAGATGAAAATTCGACTTTTTTGAGATTTAAAAAAAAATATTTTAATTTACATGTTTGAAGAGAAGTTGCACCTTTCTTGGATAACAAGACAATTGTTTGATTTTAAATTCTACTGTTTTGTTAAAATTGTAACTATTTTCTAGCAAATTTACTATTTGTAAAAAATCGATATTTTGGTTTTGAAAAAATTAACTAAAATCTTTTCTGTGTGAAATTTCAACTTAAAAAAATGTGTAGTTTTTTATTAAAAATTTATTTGCTCTTGTACAAATTTTATCTTTCTTGGATAAAAATGAAACTATAGAGAATTATTCAACTATTTTGTTAATAATTAATCATTTTTTGTTGAATGAATGCGTTTTAAGTTGAAATTTTAATTTTGTTTGTAAAAACTTATTTCTTGTATAAAAATTCATATTTTTTAACAGAAAATTCAATTCTTTTTTTAAAATTGATCTTTTATATTTATAAATTCGCCTGTTTTATTAAAAATATCTTTTTCATGAAAATGCAACTTTTTGAATAAAAATTATTCTTCTTTGCATGGATATACTGTTTTGTTTCAAAAATTGGATTGAATCACTTTATTAAAAAAAAAATTTTTTAATTGATAATTTAACTATTTGTGTAAAAGTTAAACAACATTGTTAAAAATTTCTTTTTCACGGAAGGCCTTTGGTTGAAAATGTAACTGTTCAGTCGAAAATCCTCTTTTCAAGTAATGTTTTAACTGAAAATTAAAGTTAAAAATTCTCCTTTTTTAGTAAAAAAAAATCATTTTCTTGATTTGAAATTTCCTGTAGTAAAAATTGATCAGTTTCGTGGAAAATTAATTTTTTGCCAAAGTTTTATATTTGGTTTAAAATTCAATTTTTGTAAAGAAAATTCGTCTGTTGGCTTGAAGGTTTAACAATTTATATAAAATTTCCGTCTTTACTGAAAAATTATTATTTGTCTTTTTTTCGATAAAAACTATTTTTATTTAAAAATTTTTTCTTATTGATTTCAAATTTCTCCTTTTTCAGAATAAATATTGCAACTATTTTTTATAAAATTTACTTTTTGTTTTAAATTCCTATTTTCGTGTTGATATGACAATCGAAATCTTTTTGGATGAAAATCAATTTTTTTTGAAAATTTGTTTCTTTTATTTAAAAATTCACCTGTTTTTGTATAAATTTCATTTTATTGCTTACTTTTCTTTCACTAATCTTATTTTTGTTTCAAAAAGTGAACTGCAATTTTCTTTGGATAGAAATTTAACTATCTAAATTTTTTTATAATTCATCTGTTTCTGAAGAAGTTTCATCTTTCTTGGATAAAATTTTTTTTTAAATTCCCAAAAATGTTCTCCTGAAGATTATCTCTTTTAGTTATAAATTTTATGATTTGGTTGAAAATTTAACGATTTTCTTGAAAAGACATCCTTTATGGTTACAAATTCAACTGTTTTGTTAAATTTTTGTTTTTTTTTGCTTAAAATTTTAGCTCTTTTCGTAGAATATTAAACTTTTGTTTAAAACTCATATTTTGTTGTTGATAAGTCGACTGAAATCTTCTTTGGATAAAAACTATTTTTTTCAAAATTTGTATTTTTTATTAAAAAATTCACCTGTTTTATTAGAGTTTTTTTGTTTCAAAAAGTAAACTGCAATCTTCTTTGGATACAAATTTAATTTCTTAATTTTTTTTATTATTCATCTGTTTTAGAAGAAATTTCATCCTTCTTGGATAAAAATGCAACCGTTTGGTTAAAAATTTAACAATTTTGTTAAAGACATACTTTTTGGTTAAAAATTCTGTTATTTTCTTGAAAATTCAACTATTTCGTAGAATATTTAATTTTTGTTATTCTGAAAAAAGTGTGTAGTTACTTATTAAAATTTATTTGTCTTAGTACAAATTTCATGTTTCTTGGAAAAAAATGGAACTATTATGTAGAGAATTATTTAACTTTTCTGTTTTATAAAAAATTGCATATTTCTTGGATAAAAATGCCAACTGTTCGGTTAATAATTAAACAATTTTGTTGAAGGCATACTTTTCGGTTGAAAATTCTATTTTTTTGTTGAAAATTCAACTATTTTGTAGAAAATTTAATTCTTGTTTACATTTAATATTAAGGTATTGAAAAGACAACTCAACTATTTCCTGAATGAAAATTTAACTTTTTTGAGATTTAAAAAAAATGATCTGTTTTAGGAGAAATTGATGTTTAGAAGTTGATATTTGGTTTTGAAAAATGAACTAAAATATTTTCTGAGTAAAAGTTTATATAAAAAAATTTGTAGTATAAATTGCATCTTTCTTGGAAAAAAATGGAACTATTATATATAGAATTATTTAACTTTTTTGTTAAAAATTGATCGTTTTTAGATAAATGAATTCGTTTTGGATTCAAATTTCAATTTTTTTCGTAGATAAAATTATTTTGTGTTAAATGCAACTATTAGTAGGCATTTCAACAATATGGTTTAAAAATTACCCTTTTTGGTCAAAAATTCGTCTTTTTGGATTAAAAATAGAATTTTGTTCCTAGAAACTTATTTCCTGTATGAAAATAAAAAATTTTTAACAGAAAATTCATTTATTTTTTCAAAATTTATCTTTTTCATTTAAAAATTCGTCTGTTTTATTAAAAATATCTTTTTTTATGAAAATGTAAAATTTTGATTAAAAATTATTCTTCTCTGCTTGAACATACTGTTTTGATTCATTGATTGGATTAAATCACTTTCCTAAAAAATAATCTTTTTTAATTGATAATTTAACTATTTGGGTAAAAGTTAAACTACATTATTGAAAACTTCTTTTCTACGGAAGGCCTTTGTTTAAAAATTTATCTGTTTAGTCAAAAAGCCTTTTTTTAAATAATTTTTCAACGGAAAAGAAAAGTTAAAAATCCTCCTTTTTTAAGAAACAAAAAGTGATTTTCTTGGTTTAAATTTTCTTGGGGTAAAAATGCATCAGTTTCATGAAAAATTAATTTTTTTACTAAACTGTTATATTTTCCTTTGAAAATTCAATTTCTGTAGAGAGAATTCGTTCCGGAACTATTACGTAGAGAATTATTTAACTTTTTGTTCAAAATTGATCATTTTTTGTTGAATAAATTCGTTTTGGATTAAAATGAAAATTTTGTTCGTTGAAACTTATTACGTGTATAAAAATATATATTTTTTAACAGAAAATTAAATTCTTTTTTAATAATAAATCGTTTTATTTTAAAAATTCGTCTGTTTTATCAGAAATATCCTTTTTTATGAAAATGACATTTTTTGATTTAAAATTCTTCTTCTTTGAATATAATATATTTTTAAATATACTGTTTTCATTCAAAGATTGGGTTTAATCACTTTTTTAAGAAAATAATATTTTTTAATTGATAATTTAACTATTTGAGTAAAAGTTTAACTACATTGTTAAAAATTTCTTTTTTAATGAAGGTCTTTGGTTGAAAATGTAACTCTTTAGTCGAAAAGCTTTTTTTAAAGTAATTTTTTAACGGAAAAGAAAAGTTAAAAATCCTCCTTTTTTAGTAAAAAAAAGTGATTTTCTTGGTTTAAATTCTTTTGGGGTAAAAATGGATCATTTTCGTGGAAAATTAAGTTTTTGCTAAAATTTCATGTTTTGGTTTAAAATTCAATTTTTGTAGAGAGAATTCGTCTTATAGCTTGAACGTTCAAAAATCTAAATAAAATTTTCACCTTGAATGAAAAATTGTTATTTGTTTTCATCATTTGTTATCTTTTTCGATGAAAACTATTTTTTTTTTGAAAATTTGTCTTTTTTATTTCAAATTTCATCTTTTTCAGAATAAATATTGCAACTATTTTTTCTAAAATTAACTTTTTGTTTTGAATTCCAATCTTTGTGTTGAAATGTCAATGGAAATCTTTTTGGATGAAACTTCAACTTTTTTTGAAAATTTGTCCTTTTTATTTAAAAGTTCACCTTTTTTAGTGCACAAATTTCATTTTATTGTTTACTTTTTGTTTACCATTATTATTTTGGTTTCAAAAAGTAAACTGTAATTTTCTTTGGATATAAATTTAAATATTAAAATTTTTTTTTATAATTCATCTGTTTCAGAAGAAATTTCATCTTTCTTGGATAAAATTTTTGCAAATTCGCAAAAACTTTTTCCTGAAGATTATCTCTTTTAGTTATAAATTTTTATTATTTGATTGAAAATTTAACGATTTTCTTGAAAAGCCATCCTTCTTGGTTACAAATTCAACTGTTTTTTTCAATATTGTTAATTTTTTGGCACAAAAATTCAGATCTTTTCGTAGAATATTAAATTTTTTTTTAAACACATAGTCAAACTGAAATCTTTTTTGGATAACACTATTTTTTTCTAAAATTTGACTTTTTCATTTCAAAGTTCATCTTTTTCAGAATAAATATTGCAACTATTTTTTATAAAATTTATTTTTTGTTTTGAATTTCTATTTTCATGTTGAAATGTCAATGGTAATCTTTATGGATGAAAATTCAACTGTTTTGTTATAAAAATTTTTTTTTGTGTTTTTTATTTTAAAGCTCATCTTTTTCAGAATAAATATTGTAACTATTTTTTATAAAATTTACGTTTGGTTTTGAATTCCTATTTTAGTGTTGAAATGTCAATGAAAATCTTTTTCGATCAAAATACAACTTTTTTGAAAATTTGTCTTTTTGATTTCAAATTTCATCTTTTTCAGAATAAATATTGCAACTATTTTTTATAAAATTTACTTTCTGTTTTGAAATTTGATTTTCATGTTAAAATGTCAATCGAAATCTTTTTGGATAAAAATTCAACTATTTTTTGAAAATTTGTCTTTTTTATTTAAAAGTTCACTTGTTTTAGTATAAATTTCGTTTTTTTGTTTATTTTTTGTTTACCATTCTTATTTTGTTTTCAAAAAGTGAACTACTATTTTCTTAGGACACAAATTTAAATATTTAAAAATTTTTTAAATTCATCTGTTTTAGCAAAAATTCCATATTTCTTGCATAAAAATGCCAACTTTTTGGTTAAATATTCAAAAATTGTATTGAAGGAATACTTTTTGGTTGAAAATTCTGCTGTTTTGTTTTTGAAAATTCGAGCATTTCGTAGAAAATGTAATTTTTGTTTAAATTTAATATTAAGGTATTGAAAAGACAACTCAACTATTTTCTGGATACAAATTCGACTTTTTTGATATTTAAAAAAAATTGTAATTCATCTGTTTTAAAAGAAGTTGTATCTTTCTTGGATAAAGAGGTAACTGTTTGATTTTAAACTCTACTGTTTTGTACAAATTTTAACTATTATTTAGCAAATTTACTATTTATAAAAAATCGATATTTTGGTTTTGACAAATTTAGTAAAATCTTTTTTGGGTGAAATTTCAATTTAAAAAAATGTGTAGTTTTTTATTAAAAATTTATTTGTTTTAGTACAAATTTCATCTTTCTTGGATAAAAATAGAACTATGGAGAATTATTCAAATATTTTGTTGAAAATTGATCACTTTTTGTTGAATAAATTAGTTTTGGATTGAAATTTGTATTTTGTTTGTAGATGTTTTTTTTAT
>JAAAKG020141875.1:0-11749 GCA_010014905.2 Druon quercuslanigerum
GAATGTGTCCCTTAAGGTTGATAGAACCTTAAGTAAATTAGTTCTTCTTTTTATGTAAAACTGACGTAATTGAACCATAAGCATGTCATAACGATGAAGTAAATGTGTCCGAACGCGCAGCGCGTTAAATATACCTAATCGAGCGCGAAGCGCAAGATCCAACAGGTGCAGCGGGATCAAACTTGTGCAGCGGGCAGATTTTTTTATTATTAATTATCGTTTTCCTACAATAGAACCATATTGAAAATTTAATACTGAAAAGAAATAAATCGTTCTCCAGATACATAAAAGTGAAAATAAAATAAGACATTCGCTACACGTAAAAAGAAAAATCATTTTGATCTAGTATTAGAACCACTGAGCCCCTACAGCACGCTCAGCAGCGCTGCAACTAGTTGGCGCGGGGCACCCGCGCTCGTACTACCTCATACAACTCAACCAATACTTTCGAACCCATATTCGGCTTGGGATAATTTAAAAGAGAGTAAACAAGCTGCGCGTGTTTTTCGCACTCTTGGTTTGTGTTTAGTAACTGTAGAGTCAGCAGTTCGAGGGTTCGAATCCTCAGAGTTGTGCGAATTTCTAAATAAATATAAATTAAGTCGCAAAAACGAAAATTTTTCCCTGCATATATATATGAAAATAATTCCTGTATTGATTCCCGTATAAGAACCTCTAAAGTACGTCGGTAAGAACCTAGGTCAGCAAATTCAAGATGACCAGGAAATTATACAGGAACCTGCATAAGATGCTTGTCACTTTTCCTTGAAGGAGTCATACGTCAGGAACCACATAGGAAACCTCATAGGATTATGTACAAGTTCTTGCAAAGTTCCTATGTAGGATTCTATATAGGCATTTTCAACATGATAAATTGAATTGAATTGAGAAAAACTCAAAAACGTTTTTAAAAAATAAAAAGTCAGGGTGAAATGATTTTTTTATTTTTTAATGATTATTTTTATTGTAAACCTCGTTAAAATACCCTTCCAAAACCCTCATACACAAGTGAAATTTGATAAATTTATCAGAATTTATGTACAATTGAATGTCAGCTGTCGGGGTGAACCATAGAAAATTCGGACTCCTGTATCTTGGCCCGTTGTCCCCTTTACAGAATTTACAGAGGTCCACTAGCACGACAATCTGGCAAAGTTTGAATAAGATTGGCGACATCAAAATTTTAGGCGGGGGCAGTTGGCAAATTTTACCCCTCATATAGCATCATAATTTCCTTAAGCTTTATTAAAATCTAATTAATTTTAATATTTTATTGTGTAATGCTTTTATGTGATAATTCAGCAATTTCTAATAATAGTCTTGGTTAGTCATTTTGATGATTTCGATTGCTTCAGTATGCATATACTTAATTGTAAGAATCATACAAAATATATTAAATTTGTTAAACTTTTCAAACCTGTACATGATTTTAAATCTATAGATTTAAAACATATCATATCGATGGGTTCTACGAATTTTAGGCTATCTTTTCGGTACGGATAAGAATTAGGCTAACTTCATTTACCTAAGTTGTCAGGAGGAATAAATAACCTATTATTTTTAGAAACATTTCCTAGTAATTCAAAACTCCAATATTTTCTATTGCAGTTTATAATATATTGTAGGCTCACATAACTTTCAAAACAAGAAATTTTAAAAGATTTTTATTTCTTTTAATACTTCTACGTGTTTACTAAATTTCATACAAAATAAAGTTTGCTTAATTCTTAACGGTGACAAAATGATAGCCTATTATTCGTAGAACCTATCGATATCTATCAATTCTTTTATGTATTTCTTTCTTTTACAATAATTAAGGGATGTTCTATTTTGAGAATATGGGTCGTATTGAGGGATGAAGGAGTTCGAAGAGCAAGTTTACTTAATTAAAGTGTCAGAGGACAAGGTCAAGATCTGGACAGGTCTGGTCTCTTCAGGGCCCTGTTGTCCGTGTAAGTGGGGTGCTTTTTAAGGTCATTTTATTTTACATTTTGTAACATGCGAATGTACTTACAAGATTTGTCTGAAATTTGCATCTTTTTAAATATAAATAAAGGTGAGCAAGTAAAACAAGAAGTTAAAGAATTAATCAAAACAAAAAAAGAAAGTGAAAGGCAAAAGAATATTTAATTAACTGCAAGGAAAATAATGAAGAATAAAAACTAAGGAGAATAAGGTAAATGTACCAGTTACCGTGACGGTCCCAATAATCGTGAAACTTGATTATAATTTGCATATATTATTTTTAAAAATACGTTAAAAAGAAAATTTAATGATTGACCCCATTTATTTTTAACATTTAAAGTGTCAAATGGATTTTCAATTAATTCAAATTAGATAAGAAGCAAACAAATAGGAGTCTCGATTACTGCGACGCCCACAAATTGGAAAAAAATTGAAAGGTGGATAGCTAAACAGTGACAAGCTCTCTTTTTTTACGAAATTAGGTCTTATTCCACAATCACACTCTCTTTTTATACCTATTTCCGTGAAATATACCCAAAAAATTGCAATTTTTCATCCTACAATTTAGTACTTCCATGTATTTAAATATTTAAAAACTGCAAATATGTAACTGTTTGATGGTCTTTATAGGATTTTCACAAGTATTTAACAACTATTTAAACAAAGTAAAAACTCAAATTGGCCAAACAGACGTAACCCATATATTTTGATCTATTTCCCAAAATATAATTCCCAAACCATATAATTTGTCACGTGACGTCCTGGTACGTAACCTTCAAATTCGAATCTTCCCATTTTTTCCTATAAATCACTGTCGCTGTTAAAAGTTAATAAATTTTTCTTCTTAAAGTGTTTCTTTATATTAAGCTACTTGTTTATCCTGCTTCAGTAATATTTACACCTTTCTAGGTCCAGCTGGGTAAAAATTAAATTTTCCTATTTTGGAATATTGTTAAAACTTTTTGAAATTCGGAATGGGAGAAAAATTTTAATTTCCCTATATTAACCTGTAAATCTATATGACTCCGGAAATTAATTTTTTTCGCAACTTTTTTCTTGTAGCTTTTTTCTTTACAACTTCCTAGGACCTTTTACTATTCTGGGTTAAAACCGTAACAGCCCCTGACGCTTAGGTGATTCCGTTGAATCCCCTTGTGAGCCTAAGCGTGACCCCATATCCATCTCCATAAGAAGCGCACCGAAGCTACGATATTGGCTGATATTTCTGACTCTTTGATGCAGGTGCAGTCCTAAAAGCAACTGCCTGTAAGAGTTAAGCGTTTCCCCGCAATCGCGTGGCAGTGACAAATTATATAAGTAGCTGCCTCAGTATCCTTTCCGCACAGACGGTAGACGGTACTTTCCCCAAGCCCCAGCATATGTCTGTGAAATCCAAGCTTTTCGTGTCTTATACACATTTCTTTTAGGACTTTGACTTCGTAACTCCCGAGCTTGAGTATTTCCTTCGCTCGGTTTGAGTTTAGCTTTGACCCCAAGAGTGCTTTAACCTGTCTGCAACCAGGGACTAAGCCCCACTCATTCGGATATTCCTTGTTCAGTCAACTGTTAATTTCTTCAGTGACTAACTTACTGGACATGCCTACAACTGACTCGGATCCGGTATCTCACTGCCCTTGTCTCCTTCCCATTGCTGCGTCCAGGGATCCCAAGTAGATTAACTCGGTTTTCTGTCGCTAGTTTGTACAGTGCCTTAAAGCACTCCCGTACTAATAGCGACGTGTTCGTTGTTCTATTCAGGGATATTATAGCAGCCCTGCAGTCTTAACAGATACAGATGTTTCTTTTGTTGGTATAATCCTTTGCCTTGCCGGTGCATTGGATCATAGCCATAATCTCCGATTGTAGAATTGTGGCGTAGGACTCCATCGCGTTAGTGAAGCCCATTCCATTCCTTCCACGATATACATCGGCTCCTGAGTTCTCCTTGTTCCTGGAGTCATCTGTAAATCAGTTGTATCCATCCCTGGGCAGGTGCACCGGCTTCAAATCTATTAATCCCCAGAGCCATCATGGATGTCGACTTCGAGCTAACAGTGATGCCTCTCAGAATAAGTCCTCTGATCCTTTCCAGTCGAGATTTCACAGTGGATAATTCGACCATATTTCACCAGTCTACCGCCGCATAGGTTAACCTGGGCCACAATATCGCTGTGTAGATCCACATAAGTGTCTGTCGTACTCGGATTGACTGATAGTCCAGCCTTATTACACCATGAATCTACTATCTCCAGTGATTGCTGCATTACCCAGAAGAGCGCATCTAGATCCTGGCCGTGCACGATAAACAATATATCGTGTGCATACCCTATAATGTAGAGGCCCTGACGCGTGAGCAAGTGAAGCAGTTCATCCACTACTAAGTACTATAGCAGGGGCGAAAAAACGTCTCTCTGTGGATATCCCGAGTCAACAGTTCCACATAAACTGGTATTACCGTTAGTCGTACTTAGGTTCCTGTTGGCTAACATGTGGCAGGTCCATTCAACGATTGGAACAGGCACATGATGTGCAATCATAGCCGCCTTGATCACCTCTCTAGAAGTGTAATTGAATGTTCCTTCGATGTCCATAAAGGTTCCAATCGCAAGGCTTTTCTGCTTCAGTTGTCCTTCAATTAGGTTGAGTGATCCGCTTAGGACCGTCTTGGTCGAGTGACCAGCCCTATAGGCGTGTTGCTTCTTGTCAAGTGACCTACTTAACAAGACCTTATCGCGGATATATCTATCCGCAAGTCCTTCCACTGTTTATATTGGAGAGATTTGAGGCTAATGGGGCGGAAAACCTTGATTGAAGTATAACCGATCCTGCCTGCTTTTGGAATGAAGACTACTCTCGTACTTCCCCATGCCGTCGGAACATATACCAAAGCCAGGCCAGACCTAACAAGTCTCACGAGCGGCCCTATAATGATCTCTCCAACTCTCTGTAAGAGGACTGGACATATGCCATCCGGACCAGGAGACTTGTGAGGACTAAAAGACTTCACGGCCTACTTGACCTAGGAGTGAGTAATAATCTCGTTGGCTAGCCACCGTTTCGGACACAGTTGGGCCACAAGTGGCTTTCGTTGCCTCAGAGCTGTCGCCCTCTTTTCTCCAAACCTTATAAAATCTGGAAAATGTCCCTTGATCTAGTGAGCTAAGGTATCCTCGTCCGACTCTGAGTATCCCCAGCCGGGCAATTTTAGAGTTTCGAGCATAGGATCCGGATTTCTAGAAAGCAGCTTATCTAATCTAGCAGCATCTGCTCTATTCTCGATGACTGTGCAAAATTTGGAACAGCTCTCTTGCTTTGCCTTACGTATTGCACCCATTTATCCATCCCTTATCGTCGTAAATGAGAGGCCTTCTCTAAGGGGCGGGCAACCTGTAGGTTTACTCGTCCAAAGTTGTAGAAGGGTCTGTTGTTGAGAAAGTCAAGAGCCCTTGCCTGAGACTCAGGAATTTGCACAACTAGGAGATGCCTGAAGCCCCCCGCTGTGTTCTTCTAAGGCCTATCGTGCCATCGATTCGCCAGGACGCTATCCTAAGTGAGGTTTTGAATCTCTCTCACCGATGGAGCACCACATACGGGTCTTCCAGTTCACTCGCAGGCTACCATACCGACGGAGAGCTGTTTCTTGGTCTCCATAAGGCGCGTGTTAGCTAAGCTTTTTCACCCTTCTACCATAATACAATCATGCATTCCAGGAGAGCCTGCTTATAGGGATTCTTCTCATCTCACCCAGGAGAGCCCATTATAGGGGTCTTTTCATTTATATTCATACACATGCAGGCCGAGGTCCGATTGTCCCCCATGTCTGACACGCTTGAGCCTTTCCACCAATTACAAGGTCTTACAGTCCCTAGGGAAGGTCCTAGGATTAACAGTGCATAATTTAAAAAAATTTAATTTAAACTGGGGTAAAAATTCAAGTTTTCCTATATGGAACTGTAAATGATTATGGCTCTAGAAATGAATTGTTTTCTTTCTGAAAGGGTTTCTTAAGAATAAACTAGTTCCTACTCACGCTTGTGGAATATTTACACATCCAGGGACTAACAGGCAATGTTTTATAAAATATTAAAATTCGGAACGGAAGAGAAATAAAAAGTTTCCTATATTGAGCTATGAATTTCTATGGCGTTGGAAATAGTTATTTTTCTTTCTAAAAGCATTTCTTTAATTTAATTTAGTTCCTAATTCTGCTCTTGGAACATTTATAACTTCATAGGACCAACTGTGAATATTAAAAAAAAAAGTTGAAATGTGGAGTTGATATATAAATCTCTATGGCTCTTGAAATGCATTGTTTTTCCTCAAAATGTTTATGTATACAAACAGTTAAAAAGCATTAAATAGGGTCTAGATAAATCACGCAACAGCGGTGAGACATTTTTATAATCTAAAGAGAAAATAATATCCTTTTTAACTTGTGTTAGCTCATCTAATTATGTAACCAGCTAAAACATCTTTGTTCTTTTGTATCTTTTTCAGGTGGCCTTACCAGCAGAAAAAACGTCAAAATCCTTAGGTCTGACCCTCCTGGGGGAAAACGTCGATGTTGGGCAGGGAATCCTAATCGAAACAATCATTACTTTCCTATTGGTTCTTGTCGTTCATGCAGTAACTGATCCAAAGAGGAGCGACACCAAAGGATGGGCACCACTCGCCATCGGGTTGACCATCACCGTTGCTCACTTGGCAGTTGTTCCAGTTACCGGAAGTAGCATGAATCCAGCAAGATCGCTTGGTCCAGCTACAATTCTTGGAGTATGGGACGATCAGTGGGTTTACTGGATTGGGCCTCTTTTAGGCGGTCTTATTGCTGGTGGATTGTACAGGATGGGCTTCCGGATGAGAAGCAAAGACGAGGAAGAAGCTTCTTACGACTTCTGAGCAGTCAATCATTTTTTACTGTAAAACCATGCTCGTGAGTGAAAATTGCGCGCTACGTTTAAATACAAACAAATAGGAAATAAAAAAATTAGAAGCAAAATATTTTTTAAACAATTTTCAAAAGGAAATCTTATCTTATCTTAAATCTTATCTTAAATATTATTTCAGAGTTAAGAATAATAAGGGACTAGTTCTATAATTGTACTTCTTTCCCGAAAACTGTAAAGTATTATTTTTGTTTTAGAAAGACTACGATAGAGTAAAAAATGTTGTATGCGTTAGATGATTTCTTAAGGATAGTACAGCTACTACTAAATTTTCCTAAAAATCTCCATTCAAAACGTGAAAATGTCGTTTTTTGCCATTTTTAATGGGTTTACATTAAAGAGTCGTGAATTCTGAATTATCTAACTTTATTAAATTACTGCAAAATCTTCTCGCTGGCGAGAAGAATATATAGAATAGAGAACATTATGAATTTATGAACCCGTTACATAGTAGCAACCACTTTTGCGACTCTCGAGTTTCAAGCGAATTACGGAAATAATCGTATTACAAGAGCAATTTTACGACCGCTTGAACGTTTCTTCCTTTGTAATAAAAAATAACGGCAATATGAATTTTTATTCACTTATTCCTTAGAATTAATAGTGAACGTCGCCTATTCCTCTGAATGTTAAATATTTTTTGGTATCTGTATTAGATCTATAAGTTCAATCTATAACATAGAAATATTATTTTCTATAATTTCGAGTTGTATTGTAAATTGTAAAAATTTGATCCAAATTTTAACAGAGTGAAATTTATAATTCTGAATATTAGTATTTCCAAATGTTTCTATTTTATAATATTTATTTCTAAATATTAAATTCCAATATTTAATCTCTCTAATTTCATGAGATCATCAAAATAACGAAGATTTTTCAGCCTAGAGGCTAGTTTTCTACTCGATCACTTAAATTTGACCTTTCTTCCAATCGAAACGATTAGATTATTTATTGTTATAATTTTAAATAAGCTAAGATAATGTTTTAAATATAAGGTTTGGAACTGAAAGATTTCATACTAGAATAACTGAGAATGAAAATTACGAAGAATCTTGGAGTCAAAAAACAAAAATGAACGAATTTCATATATGATGTGACTTGCGTTTTTATTAAAAAATTTGTTTGCACGCTTAAAACTGTTGACGGTTCAGTTTGAAGAAGATAATTGCGTCTCCGAAGATCTTCGTCTTTTGAATATGCAAAATACTCTTGATTCTTTGCGAAACTGCGTAGCCATTAAGATTTGTATATATTGTACTTAAAATAGGCTTAGGGTTCTAAGAACGTGCAGAGAGAAATATGTATACTTACATTATAAATGTACTCAATACTTATCATAGCCCTCGCTATTGTAATAAAGCATTAAATAAAATATTCACTTTCAATTATTAGCAGGGATTCATTATTTATTCACGGACTCTATTTAACTTACTTAAATTTATCTACCTAATGATACGAAAAATTGTTTCTGACAGAATATTGAGTAACCAAATTTAAGCAAACTTTTATATCAGAATTACGAAAAGTAAATACAGGCGAAAACCAACAGTGGAAATGTAATTGGTGAGTGCCTTAATGTGCTTCTTGCATGAGTACAGCTTTTTCCATATATTTTTTCTTCCTTTAGGATTTCTTTGGTTCCAAAATAGTCACTTTGTTAATAAATTTTAAAAAAATTAATTTTTAAAACATTTTTTATGAAATCTTCCTTGATTTAAAGAAAAGAATGATGGCCTAAACTTCAATCGTTGTTAGTTAGAATACGGCAAGATGATTTTTCTTGCATTTTCGTATAAGCACTCAAAGCTTCGAATTACTTATAAAATAGTACAATTTGATTTTTTGTGAAGATAAAAAACTGAAATTAGAACTCCGCAAGCGTACACGAAATATTTTCAATGGACCCAAGGGAAACTGGTAAGGGCACTACTTTTATTCCTTTTAGTGAAAAAGTGCTGTCATGAATTTTCTTTAAAAAAATTTGTTTAGAAGTACCGCTAGGCCGTTTTATGTCTACGAATAAATTGTCTTTTAGTTTTCAATTCTTTTTAAATGCAAATTTAGGGATAAAAAACTTCTTTTACATTTTTTATATATCGAGAAATAAACCCTACATTTTATGAATCAACAAGAATTTTTGCAGTTATTATTGGGCTTACAGTACGAAAAATTACAGTTTTATTGCAACTAACAGTCTGAAATGCCCTCTAAACATTTGTTCTCCTGGAATAATATGCATTGGATTTCTTCTACAATATAAAAGAAATATTCTCCATAGTGAATTAATTGAAAGTATTTATACTGGGTGACAGGAAAATATCTTCAATTTCAAAACACGCAAAAATACACATTTTTATAGTTTAAAGACTCTACAATACCTTAAAGCATATTTTTACCTTTAAATTATTTTTAAAATATGTATTACTGTAGATTTTAGTGTAATGCTTTGACAACTGTTGATTTTTTATAAATCGGGATGTCTTAAATCGTCTTTTCCACAATTTCTAACAGGAACTGATTTTGATTTTCTTGATTCATGAGCTTAGCAGGATCATTACCAACTTTCATTTTTAGGACTTTCTTTTGGGCCTTGATGTAGTCGTTATTATCGAACAAATTTTCCGGACCTTCCCTAAAAAATTCCTCGCCTATTTCCATTACCTTGAAGCAACTTCTGAAACTATTCGTGACGAAATCAGAATATTGTTTCATTAAGGTCCTTGTTTTATCTGCTTGAATTTTGCGAGGTATCCTTTCTGTTTATTCGGGTCGCCAGGTCATATAGCAATGTATTTATTTGTTTGATCCAACTGAAGGAGCTTTAACAAAAGAGAATTCACAATCACCAAATTACAGTTGTCGATGCTTTACCTTTAATATATATAATTAAAATATTTGTCATAAGGACAACCGCAGAATTTCGCCGGGATCGGGTGCTAATCTGAAAAATTGCACTCGTTCCCAGCGAAATCGCGGTAAAATTTCAGCCATAACCACGTCTCACTACCGTGAGATAGGTGGTTGCAGTCTGTGACGGAATCAATACGGCCATGCAGCAAAAGTCTCGTCCACCTTAAGGACACGGAGCGACCCAAGGACGACCGCCTTCTGTATTTTCCCCGCAAGAGTTTTAGTACATTGTTTACACGCAGGGATGCTTTTTAGGTTATTAACCAGCGAAAGCTTGGCACCTTTAAGAGTCCTGATGATAAGAACGATTAATTTAACAGAACATTCCGGGTACAATCGTCGCAACTCCATTGCAAGGTCTCTATACCTCTTTTTCTTTTCATTCTCCTTGACTATGATGTTTTTGTCAGCTGAAGCCGAAAATTCGATAACGAGCATGGTTCGCTTCTCGAAGTCAAGGAAAACTATGTCAGGCCTCGTGTGTGCAACAGAAACAATTGTCGAGAATATAAAGTTCCAGTATATGCGGTACTTATCATTCTCGATAATTGTCTCTATTTCCCTAAGAGCGTTTAGCGGAGCGATATCAAGGTTAATGCCGTAAGAGTGACAGAGATGGTAATAAAGCACTCTTAGCGCCGCATTGTGCCTTTGGATGTAGGTCGTTCCCGCATGAGTTGTACAACTAGATAGTATGTGTCCTAGATGCTCGGGGTGTGCATGGCACGCCCTACAGCTATCATCGGTAATGTCTTGGCTCAAAATGTAGCGACGGTATGTTAAGGTGGAAATGACACCATCTCGACATGCCAAAATGAAACCCTCCGTGCCCGACTTAAATCCAATATATATCTTATCGAGCGCGAGGCGCGAGATTCAACGGACGCGCGCCCTAGGCGTGTTCAAAGAAAAGTACAAGAAAAGTACAAGCCCCCAGATTTTCACCAGAATTGCATTGCTTGAGCTTGAGATTCACCCGTTCCATTATTAATTGCCGAAACACCTAAGAGTTCCATTGAATCTTCTCCTGGAATAATAATTTCAATCTCAAAAATACCCAACAAAATCACAATGAACTGTTAACAACACATTAGGATTTAAAGATATTTTAATTTCCACTATTATTTTTTAAAACTGCTCTATAGGCATTATGATCTGATGGTTTTTGCGGAACAGCTAACATCTTCAACATTCACCTGCATCGCTTCGCAAATGCCACTAACAATATACACAGCTTTTTTATTTTTAACTTTTGTGCTATCAAAGGCAGCACAAATGTCCATTGATTTTTAATGAAATTTCATTTTCCTTTCTTTTACGCAGAGTAATTGAATTTTCAAACTATGAGGCCTAAAGTTATGCTCCCTTTATATTCTTACTCATTCTGGCTCTTCAATCATTATTCCCTTTTTTTGGCTCTTAACTTTTTTGTCTCACATTAGCTAAACATCTTTCTTAAGAAACACTAACTTGCAAAGATTCATTCTCTTGTGTGTGAAAGTGCAACAAACGCCGTAAGACTTAATTTAATTTCCCTATCTCCCAAGAGCTAAAATTTTTTATCTTTTTCATAAATTCTACTCATTTTATGCATTTACTGAAAATAATTTTATTGAAAAATAGGACTTGGGAAAATTGTCAGACTTTTCATTGTAAATTCAAATCGTAAATATGTAACAAACCACGTATTTATTTTTCTCGCAATAGAAAATGTTATGCCAAAAGTACATCCAGTGTGATAGACAACTTTAGGAAATGAGAATAATGTTAATCTTTTTCCCTTTAGGTTATTAAAAAGATTAATAAAGCAAGTGATATACAATGTTTTGGCACTGTGCCGGATATTGGCGCCCATTTAAAAAATTTCTCAGTGTACCATTTTTAACCTATTTTTGCTTGTATTATCAGTTCTGTTATCAGTTTCACAC
>JAAAKG020141876.1:0-11749 GCA_010014905.2 Druon quercuslanigerum
CTTATTTTTGAGAATTTCGAAAAATGGCAAAGGACTTTTCTGCTCAAAATTTAAAAAACAATGTCCTGGTTTTTGGCCGTACGAGGTTTTTGGGATACCCTGTATAGACCCCATCAATAAATAAATTTAGCGGAATTGTACGTTTTTATAATTTAAATTCACAAAATTACTATTTTTAGGAAAAAGTGAAGTACTGCATGACTTGCCAGTGAGTGACGCACCCGGAAATCCTGTTCGTATCGCAATTGACTCAAGAGGTTTGCTCTGGGTGCCTCTTAATGGAGGTCATAGAGTAAGGCTTTAATATCTTTATAGATATTTTAAAAAACTAAACTTTGAATAAAAAGAAAATTTTGTATTTTTCTCAGGTCGTTGAATATGATCCATTTCTCAAAAAGGTGCATCGAACTATTCGCCTACCTGCAGCCAGAGTTGGCGCATGTACTTTTGGAGGTCCTAACTGGGATATCTTATATGTATCAACCATAGGATATGGAAAGAATGAAGTTTGCCCAGGAGGCGATGAAGGTGGCCATGTTTACGCTGTCCACAACCTTAACGTGAGGGGAGCGTCAACAAGAGAGTACATCTTAGAAAGTCATATAATATTGCAGGCCTCTGCAGCGCTGGAAGCTCACAGGCCCAGGCAAGGTGAACCAAACCACTAGGGCTATCGTGGTGAGGGAAGTTCCCATAATTTTCATCTGAATCACTAATTAACGAATTACAGAAGAGTAGTTTCGCGGGTAGCCTCCACTGAATCAATCTCTGGAAACATATACAAGCTGTAAAAAAACCAGTGTTTCTGATTATCCACAACACTATTTTATAACATAGATATACATTTTTTTAATATTTCAAAAAATATTATTAAGAGGCATTACATCTTCAACTTGGCTTACCAGTAAATTTTATTATTAAGATGCCCTACTCTGTTATTACGCTACTAGTGGCAATTTTTCAAAATAACCGAAAGCTTTCATAAACGAACATACTCCTTTACGAGAGTCCCTCAACCTGTGTGTATGAACGAGTACTACACTGTTTTGATAAATTTAGGATTCCTAAAAAAAATACGGAATATTACTTTATTTTCAATTACAAACTATGTATTTAGTTATTTTAATGTGAATAATAAAAAATGTCGATAATTTATTTAAAAGTTTAGATTATTTCTTTACTTATTCATCAAGTTTCTCACATTAAGGGGGTCGTCTAGTTTGAAGGCTGTTTTGTAAATACTTTTTTGGGAGTTTTTTTCTGAAACACCATTAAAATAAAATAATATATAATCTGTATATAATTTTTATTGGCATTTGAACAAACTTTGTAATTTTTTAAAGTAATATATGATATATAATAGGATTTACTCCGCCAAACGGGAACACACACCAAAAAAGAGGTGCCCCACTGCTGCCATGATTCCGGCTGTTCTGCTTATCTAAAATTAAAAAGCAATTACCATTTTCTTTGTGAGACTTGAGGCTCTATTTCTTTAGAATTTTTAGTTTAGTTAAATTATGGCAATGATAATCAGAGGAAAACCAGTTTGAAATCTTACTAAATATGATTCATTACCATTTTCGTTACATGAAAAGCACAATTTCAGTGTTTCAATAGTATCGGGGATGTAATAGCAATATTTTTTAAATATTAATTTTATTCCTAAGCTAAGAATAAATGACTATCTAGCTCCGCTGGAATCCAAACTTATTTGATATTCGAAGCAAAAAAGATTCTTACTTCAGATAAAAAACAGCTGAATATAAGCAAGAAAGAGTAATTTTCAACAAAAAATTTGAGCCTTAAACAGAAAGGATCCTTTTAAAAAAAATTGTTTAACTGTCAACTATTGAGATGAATTTTCTACTAAAATGATAAACAGTGTGCTGATTATTTCAGGCTGATAAGACTTCACCAATTAATTGCTTGTTGCTACGTGTATTACTATCATCTATCTGGGAACTGTGTCAGTTTACAGTGTTAAAATTAGTAAGAGATATTGGAATTAACGTATGATTTATTGGAAAAGAATAAGGACAGAATTTTCAGTTGCATAAAATAAACTTACACAGAAAAAACTAAAGTTAAATTTTGTTGCATGTAAAATTTCTCGCTTTTAAAGCTAACATACCATTTAATAAATGTTTAGCCTACGATAGAATGAAAGCTGTCAATTACAACGGCGTCCTTAGAAGAAATGGGAAAACGGCAAAGTGTAAGTGAATTCGAGCTATAAATCGGGACAACAGATTTAAAACAAAACGGAAAAAACAAAATATAAAATTTGTTGCAGGTAAGACTTGCAACTGTTAAAAATTAAACATACTTCGGCGAAAGTTTCATCAAGGTTAGGAGAATAATTTTGATCTCGTATACTGCGACACGCTGAATTGAGAAAATTTCGGTAGAAGAAGTAGAATCAGCAACGGAAAACATTCAAAAAATTGTTCTTACTGATAGCACAGGTATTGTAATTCTCTCTACATCTTAAATCAAAAGGCAGCGATTATAAGGCGAAAGATTATCCAGGCACCTAAAATCAATTTGAAATTTACCATCTGTTTTTTCTGTGTATATGTACCGTTCTACGCTTGAAAGAGCAAGACAGAGAGAGTGGTTTTTTTGCATCGGTCTCCATATATTAATGTAGCGCAACGGAAAAACTCTATCTGATGTTAATATTAGTGAAAATCTGCAAAAGCGATTTTCATTTTTATTAATACCATACATGGTCCTAGACAGCTACCGAGACCACACTTAGGTTATCTTCGCGAATGTTAAAACACCGGATTTTATTCAGAATAGACTCACTTTGCGACGAACGAAAGTCTTAGCCGAAGGGCTTTTAATGAAACACGATTCATAAGGGTGACACGTGCCGTGAAAATATGTAGCATGGCACGTTCTTCCATAATTCAGTGAACTGTTAATTGATATGCGGGACTCTTGATATTGAGGTTCGGATGACGCGATGCGGATGACTACTATCTTGAACTTTATGCGCTAGCCTAATTATACAATCGAACTGAAATTATACAAGAAGTTCGGGCATCGGGAGCTCCAAAGCAGCGCGCACTCGGGCGCGCCCGACTTTTAACTGGGAGAAGGGAAAAATCCTGCTCCCTCCTTTGGAGTCAGGATGCTTGTACTTGTGGAGAGGCCAGATCTTTGTTGCTCGTATCTTTGGAGTTTGGGTGTAATTAGGGTATTTTAGTCAGACACTTTCGGTTACAGCCTGTCTGAACACTCATGCACTCGTTCACTGGCACGCTAGAAGGCAATGCTTTACAAAAGGCGAACGACTCGTAAACTCTGTAACGTTAAATTTCTAACACAAGAATGTCGTGTGGAACATATTATTAGAATTACTTTAGTTTCGATTCATGTTTGTACTTATTTGTGTTAATTTTGCCTGTAGCTCTATTATTGATACTCTTTAGGATGTTAGGATAATATATACATCTATATTTAATAGATATAATCACGATTATCGTATAATGGTGAATGCTGTTGTTTGGTTTTAAACTCAGAGAAGATTAATAATGCGCTCGTTTATAATTGGTGGCGTAACCATATATCGTGTAGGGTAATGCAGACTGTAGAGACAAATTCTACACTAAAAATATGATACTTGATATTTTAACCGAAAAGTTATTTTAATCTCAAATACAAAATTGTTGAATTCAACCATAATAGACTAATTGTCAACTGAAATAGTTGACTTTTTAATGAAAAAAAAATACTTTTTAACAACATTTTTTAATTTACAACAAAGAAGTTTAAATTCTTACAAAAAATTTGAGTTTACTAAAATAAAATAAAATAAAAATCTAATGGATAAAATAATTCTAAAATTCTGAGGCTTCAGCCTTAAAATAAAATGCTTATAATTAAAACGTGCAGAAAGAGGGAATTTTGCCCTAAGAATTTAACTGAGGCTCAGAAACTTAAAGACACTCGAAAAATTAAGGGGGGAGTCTGAAATTAGGAGCCGAAAAAAGCGTTTTTTCAGCGATTGTTATGAGAGGGAAGGAAATGATTGCGGTAAACGAAATTTCGGGAACATAATGTACTATGTTTTAGCTTTAAAAAACAATTTTTTGTATTAGAAAATATTAAAATTTCTTCAACTTATGACCATTTTGCCGGAGCGCCTGGAGTCTGCACTTTCTAATCGGTGCCGGTGATGGAGGTCGTGCGGTGTATCTGAGACAGTCCAGACAACATTTTTTTTAATTTTTATAAGTTTCTTTTGCTTATGAACTAAAAAAATACCGAAGAAGTTGTCAAATTCTAAATTTTTTGGAAGTTTGAAAAACAATTCACCTATTTGAAGAAAAAAAAATTTACTTTAAGTTTCAAAAAAAGTAGTGAAAATAATACTCTTGTCCAAGTTTTTTCGTTCAAATAGAAGATAATTTAATACTGAAGTTAGATCTCTTTGATTTTTTTCGATCGGACGTATATTCTTTTTGCTATCACCGGCATCGTTTTCTAAAAATCGTAAAAATGAAAACTCGAGAAAACGCGCTTTAAAGTTTTTGGTCCAAAAAATATAAGTCTGCCCGAGAATTCGTGCCTGATCGATGCTCGGCCTCTAAAACTGCTCTAGCTTCGAAGCCAGTAAATCAGACTCCCCCCTTAAGTCTAAGATTTCATAAATCTGACACGCAAAGATCGTTACAGATAAGTCTCTTTTATTGGCAGCTTCAGAAGATACTATTCCAATAACTTGGAATTTTATTTTTTCAGATTTGAATTATCGGAAAAGTTCCAGAGGGCCTCTGCGATCTGTGCTTTTCAGCTACAAGATTCAGACAGCCGTTTCTCGGCTGGGTTGCTCTTTTTATAGTTTCACTCCAGTTCTCCCTTCTCGATCTTACGTAACGTCGTCGAAGAGGGAGTTGCTGGAGTCTGCGCTATAAAGTTTCTCATGAGGGATACTGCTTTGCAGAAGGGTCACACAGGAGATACTACTTTTGCCTACTTTTAGGCACCCCTTGTAACTCGAGAGTTAAAATATATATTTAATTACCTCGAGATGGTAGTACTCAGCTACCCTGAAAAATATATCATTTAAATAAATTAAGATTTTATTGTAACTAATTTAGGCGAAGAATTTTTTGAAATAAAATGTTAATGTAGCTTAAATCGTTTTGACAAAGAGTTAATTTGTTTAATTTCTATCATAAGTATTATATTCGGAGCATGCGGTATAATCGAACTTTTAATAAATAAAAAAATACTTAACAAAAAGTCGACTTTATGTATTAAGTATGAGAAACTATATTGGTTATTGCATCTATTAAAAAAATAGAAATAAATCTTAGTGATTTAAATATGATGAGTTGTGCATTAGTATAATAAAAATTCAACTCTGTTAACAATATGCTAAACCGCAATTATTATTTTGTAAGTTTGAACAATATTTATTGAAATATTTAAGCAGTTATAGTTAATTCTTTTATCGTTTGGTCTACTGTTTGTAATAGCGAATGTTAAAAAATTTTATTTTTCAGAATATATCTTCCTCTTTTTCCTCACATAAGACAGATATTACAATTAAAATTTTGCTGTATCGTTCGCATTCTTTACTGATAAAGTAACCCTGAACCACTTATATTTTTGAAACATGTTAAAAAAAAATTAAAAACACATTTACGGAAATAATATAATTCTATTTCTGCGTATTTAAATGAAACTTTTTGATTATTTTCACTAATCTTGGAAAAATATATTTTATTTAAAATATTAATCTGCTAAATGTATTCATATGCAAAAATAACATCAAATCCGCTCAAACTATTATTTTAATTTATGGCCTTTAGTATCAGATTGAAATGAAATTTGTCTATTTATAAGGACTGAAGAAATTTTTGTTATTAAGCTCGCAAAAATATTGTATACTTTTAAAATTCGAAAATAAAGTTTACGAGTGCTTATTTAATTTAATAATTTAAATTAAAATATATCCTAGATTTCGAAAATGCGATACTGAATACTTAATTAAGAAAAATTTTACCTGGAAACAATTCGAGATACCTAAAAAAACTTTGGAATTGAAAGGACTTTTTTCATGGGTTTTTTAGAATTCAAGTAAAAACGCTGTCACGTGATTTCAAAATATTAAAAGCGACGTGACAGAAATTTAACAGATTCATGGTATTTCAAAGTTACTTTTGACTAAAAAAGGAAAAAAAATATTTTAGTATAATTGCTGAATTTTCAAGCAAAAAAAAATATTTTTCAGGAAAGTAGTTAAATTTTTAACTAAAAACGTAAGTATTACAAAATACTTAAATAAAAATGAATGATTTTGTCCAATAAATTGATGAATTTTCGAAAAAGAAGTTGAATTGTATAACAAATTCCCACTTGCTGAAAAGGAACCCAAAAAGATAAACGAGTTGAATGATAGCACACTTGTGGTTCCAAAGAATCTCAATTCTAATTTAGCCTTTTTTCAAATAACCTATTTCTTGGTTTGCCTACTTGGATATTATGTTTAATTATTAAGATAATGTTTTTCTTAAAGCACACAAGTAATCGAACTCTGATGGAGGTAGGTTAATCAAGATAATGAGAGTACAAAATATTAACGCAATTAAAGAGACATAATGTATTGATAAATATCAGTTGCAGGTTATGCAATAAACTTGAAAATATAAAGGCTTATTCATATACAAGAAACTTTTTGTCGTAAGTCATCAGCAGTGTTCGCAATCTTGGGAACGTTTTAAACTGCGCTTGCGTCGCGCCGACAACCCGATTGGTCACTGTTAGCGCGCAAATTTTGAATTATGTTAATATTCAGATTTTATTTCTATGATAAATAATGATTGAGAAATGCCCAAAAAGAATTTTCCTAATCCTCAAGCAAGATTTTGGATTTTTGTTTGTCGAAATAGCTAATCTCGTCTTTTTTGAGTTATAAAATTAAATTTTTGTTTATAATCCGACAATGCCACTGAAAATAAAATCACTAAAATTACCAAAAATTAATTCAGAGTTATTAAATACTGCACTGATCAATTTTATATCATACATTTGTTTAATAACTTGAAGAAGACCTGAATTACAAAAAAGTGATTTTGAGTTTAAAGTAATTTAAGTTCATGAATCACACCAGTAATTATCTTATTTATTATTGAAAAATAATGAAATATAATTTTAGAGCTTATCTTATTTTCAAATAAACCTTCATAATAATACAACTGAATTTCATAACTCTTCTGAATTAAGGGGCGGGAGGTTTTTAGAACAAATTTTTTGACCAAATTTTTTTTTCTAAATGTGCAACATTTCAAGAATATATAATAAGCACTTCACTCAACGGACCAGAAATTGATGATTTTGTTTGATAATAAAAAATTAAACACTTTTAACGTTGCGTAATTTTTGATTTTTGGGAAAAAATCTTTAAATCGATTTTCTCGCGAAAAAACGCTTTTGAAGTCCGTGAACATTAGAACTCAAAAACTACTTGACTGTTTTGAAATTTGGCACACTATTTCTAAACATAATTCAACCGATAATCAGTGAAAGTTTATTTTTATTTTTTTTTATTTTACAATAACAAATTAACCGATTTTTTAGCGTAAATCGCGTTTTTGCCTTCAAAATGAAGTAAAAAACAAACAAAAAAACAATATAAAAATAAAAAAAAAGGCCTGTGATTACCTAGGGAAACATATCACCTTTAAAATAAATTTTTGCTTTTTGTTTCTGATGATCCAGTAACGAGTTATAATGTTCTCGGCGCAACAATTTTTTGTTGAGGCGTATTGTGAGATTTGCTGTCACGGGGTGATTTTTTATATGTGTTATGGAAAATTAGTGTCGAAAAATATCTTTGAAAGATGTCGTTTCCTCCAGCTGCCTATTAAATAAAAAAGAATTTTAAATTAAATACATGCATTTCAAATTCAAAAAGATAAATTGTCAACCAAAACTTAAACAGATAAATTTGTAAGGGGAAAAAAAATTAAACAACTCCCTTCTCAATTCCAATAGAATCAGTGAATTTGTTAAGGGAAATGATAAATAATGACGATTAATTAATTAATTGTTCAATATTAGTTATTTCTATAAGCCAATTGTGTATTTTTAGGATAAAAAATTCAAAAATCCCACCCTTGCTAACAGGGCTTTGCAAACGGTTGGATTGTGAATTCGTCTTCATGCTGTTCTTTTCAAGTGCACTCTAAATGAACCCATTTGAGTCTCTACAGGTATCTATTGGAGCTCAAGTTTCTAAGGACTAATTTTTTATTTAAAAATTGAAATTTTTATATTCAAAATTCAGTTTTTCAATGGAAAGTTCGTATTATAAACTCGGAAATTTAACAAATTGTTGAAAAAAAAGGTCTAGTAGAAAATCCAAGCTCTTCTAGTTCAAAATTTAACCGTCTAATCAAAAATAAATCAAATAGCTTCGGATTCAGGAATTTAAAAAAAAACAACTTTTTTCTATAAGATTCGTTATTTCACCTGAAAATTCATTATTTTGTAATAAAACTCAAATACTTTTTGTAAAAACAATTTTCTTAGTTAAACTTTAATCAATTAGGTTAAAAATTAATTTATTCTGTTGAGATTTCATTTTTTCTCTTTAATTGAAATGTTTTTTTTTAATTACAGACCTCATTATTTTATATTAAGTTCATAAATAACCTTTTTTTAATAAAAATTCATCTATGGTAGTCTATCTGGTAGAAGTTAAATCATACAAGACAAGTAGACATAAAAATCAAGTCAACTAACAAAAATCCCGAAGGTCTTAAAAAAAGGTATAATTTTTTTTCATATGTTGAAAAAAAAACTAAAATTTTGTGAAATTGAATCAAGGCTGCAATTTGTTTACAAAAATTAGTTTTCAAAATTGGTCCTTCATTGCCCGAAAAAAATTAAAAACATTTTGCAAACTTTTATGCGTAATTATCAACTCAGTCTCTATCCTGTAATAAATTTGTAAAACTCAGTAATAAAGAAACATTTTTAATTTTTTAAAAATTATTGTTTTTGCATTTGTCCATTGATAAGACTCTATTGTGTGATTTGCAAAACTAAATACATAACGCAAATTATCATTTTTGTAAATTATTGTTCATTTTTTCGCAATCCGACTAATTTAATTCAAAGAAAATTTCAAAAAATTGCTTAGTCAGAAATAATATTAAAATTGCAATTAAACAAATTAGCTATTTTTGTAAACTAACCAAAAATTTCAAACATTTGGCAAATGGTACTATCATTAAGAAGATACTATTACATGATTTGTCAAAAATTATGCATACCACAAATTATCGTTTTTTAATTACTGTTGCTTTTTTGTCTTTCAAATCCTTAAATTCCTTGGTGGTATTCCTTATTAAAAAATGTTTAAAAAACCAAACCAATTTTATTTATTTATCATTTAAAATACCGTTTAACAAACATTGTCAGGTAAATTTCTGTGATGTCTTTAATAATTTATATAATTTGGGTAAAGCATCTATATTCCATGATAGCGTACAAGCAACTGACTTATCTACTATTTACATCGCGCTGTGTACGTATATACCACATCTCTCCCGTCTGTTGGGGGGGGGGGGCAAATCAAGTATGAGCTTTAACCCACTTTTCGCATTTTCTTACCGTTCACTGTTTTAAAACATACCTTAATTAATATTTGTTATCTAACCGGGGCGAGCGCCTACGCGTTATAGTAGATAATTCCAGCTGCGATTTTTGTTCTTCTACAATCCAGCCATATTGTGAGATTGATTTACGTGACGCTTTATTACAGTGTTGTCGTTAAGTTTAACGAGAAAGGTGATGTTTTTTCCATTGTCACAGCTGGGGATCAATCTGGGTAATTTTGTCTAAAATCTCTCACCATCAACTTTTCACCAGCGCTAAATGTGCGTTCTTTCAAGTTAGGACCATTTTTTATCTGCGAGTTTTGACTTTTTTCAACATCTAGTCGTATTTTCGGGCGTAATAATGAAAATCTCGTGCAAATTTCGCGCTTATACATTAATGATGCCGGGGACGTCTTTGTTGTCGAATGTGCTGTCGTTTGGTAGTCTGCCTAAAATTTTGTAATCGCATCATCTAAAGATAGCCCACTAATAATTATTTTATAAACCTTATCTTTAAAAATTCCTACAAAATTTTTCGCTGCACCATTAGTGACAGGGTGATCTACTAGCAAAAAGGTATTCTTCATCCCAAATTGTTTACATTCAGCGCTCGTGAATGTCGTGCCGTTATTCGATACGTGCCGTTATTCGATACGTGCCGTTATCGGACAAAATATCATTGTTCAATGCTTGTGATCAGTTTCTAATACAAATTTTCTATTACACAAGTAAAAATAAAATTTTTGTACCCCGAAAATGATTGCAGCTGCTTCTCTATGAATTTTTGCATAATCTGCTTCCGCTTGGCGTAATTGACGTGAAGCAAACGCAATTGGTCGTACTGATTTATCTTCTCGCTGGTATTCCCTTTTAAGAAATGTTCAAAAAAACAAACAAATTTTATGGATTCATCATTTAAAACACCGCTTATAAAACATTGTTAAGAAAATTTCAATTTTGACTTTTTTCAACACGCAAGATATTAATCTAAATCAGTTAAAGTAATAAAAGAGAAACAAATGTATAAAAAAGTTTGATTGATTATGAAAGAGCAATTTGGAAACACAAAATAAATTTACAGACTTTAGATTACAAAAATGTTTTAAAAATTTAGATAATACACTAAACCCGTATGAAATTGCTGAAACTTTCGCGCGAGGGAATAAACAGCAGGATTGCTAATATTGAAAATTACATTAAAAATATAAAAAGTGCTGAACTGAAATTAAATATTATAAAAACTACAATACAATTAATTTTAAACCATAATTTTTTAAATAAATTTAACTTCACAAGCATAATAGTTGAATCCATAGAAAATTTTCAAAATAAAAACAAAGGCTTAGTTTTCTTAAAAGCTAATAAAGACAATATAAAGTTCGTTGAAAATCGCATTGATTATATAATAACTACTTATAATTTATAAATAAACTAAGGCGCTTTAAAGCTGAAAAAACGATCTTTTTATTTTAAGAATTTCCCACTAAGACAAAAAATATTTGAAACTTAAATAGGCGATAAGAATATACTCTTAATGTAAGATGGAGGCCCTCTTACCTCAAGAATATATATCCTTGTATAAAGGGTGTCCCAGAAACCTCGTACCGCCAAAAGCCAGGACATTGCTTTTACAATTTTGAGCAGAAAAGTCCTTTGCCATTTTTCGAAAATCTCAAAAATAAGCGAGATATTCAATATTTCTTTTGGCCAATCAGCGCGCTTGGTGGGAACAGCGCTAGTGGCGTAACAGCGGTCATGGGCCCCCTAAAGAATTTTGTTTATTTATTTATGTTTGAATCGAAACAATGCTTGATGATAACGTGATGTTTTTCATTTTCAATTCGCGTGATTGTAATTTTTCCGAAAGTTTTTTTTTAAACAAAATTGACCGTTTTGCCTTTTGCGATTTCGAACTTAGCAAAATTTTTGCAATTCGGAAAAATTACAATCACACGAATTGAAAATGAAAAACATCTCGTCATCATCAAGCATTGTTTCGATTCAAACATAAATAAATAAACAAAATTCTTTCGGGGGCCCATGACTGCTGTTACGCCACTGGCGCTGTTCCCGCCAAGCGCGCTGATTGGCTAAAAGAAATATTGAATATCTCGCTTATTTTT
>JAAAKG020141877.1:0-11749 GCA_010014905.2 Druon quercuslanigerum
AATATATTTAAAAAAAAAAAAATAAAAAAATATATTTAAAAAAAAAATTTTTCTCGGCCTAAAAAATTGTATAGCCCACATAAAACTGATAGGATGCCTTTTATGTTAGCAGAAACTTTTTTAAAATATTGAATAAATTGATGACTTTCTGGAAATCTTCTTTTCATGTTTTTAAAGTTCGACTAAAGAATAACAAAATCTTTTAAAATATGCAAAATATCACAAAAGAGTAAAAGATGTTTTTGTATAACTTTCCTTGGTGTGTACAATTTTATCTAGACATTTTTTTGTATTTTTTGTTTTCTTCGAAAAAAATTAGATTTTTCATCAATAAGTTTTTTCAGTGTGAAACCATTTTTTACCGAGAACGAAATTCAGGAAATACGTAGAAAGTATTACACAGTTACATCTAAAAAAAATTGGTTGGGAGTGGTGTTTTTGAGAAACTTTTAAAATTCCTTTATGATCAATGGAAAGAGCAGATTGAAAAAACTTTCTGTCAATTTTTGAGAAATCGCAGGTAAAAGTTTGATTAAACTGTAAAATACGTGTTTTTAGCGTCATAGAATGTTATATCCAATTACTTAACCATTATAACATTGTCTGACTTGAAATGGAATTGGTAAAAAAATATAAATTTTTAAATTAAATTTCGAAACATTGCTTTGAGTATTAATTTTTGATAAGACTATCAACAATGGTAGTCTGACGCTTTATTGTTTAAAAAGAAATCATTTTAGGTTTAGGGTTTACTTATTTTTCTGGCTTTCAGAGACCATCTGTGATGCGAGATTCGCGAATTTCACCATGTAGTCCACGCTGTTCTCTCCCATCAAACATTGCATTTGAGTCACAACCTGAAATTCATTAAAAAGAAAGATCTAGAAATCTGATACAGAAATGAAAGCAGGTTAATGTTTTTAGAAAGTAATTCAGAAAATAGTTGCATATATTTTTATTTCATTGAATTTCAGAAAATATATTTCGAACAGTTCTCATTCTCAGATTCTCATTTCTCATTTCAAATTTTTAGTTTTACGCATTTTATAATATAAATTATTCGACAAGTCGACAATTGGTCAAGTCGGCAAAGTACATTCAAGACGTTTTTCAATATGGAGAGATATCAAAATTCGATGTCTAATTATTAATTTTTATTTCAATGATGAAAGTTTCAAGAAGAAATCAGTGCGAGCTAAGAAAATAAAGGCGCCTCAAACTTTTTAATTTTCCTTTAAAATTTGTGTTTGCCTTAAATTAATTGCTTTTGAAATTTTAAGCGCTACCAAAAACCGAGTCTTTTTAAATTTCGGGCCTTCCTATAAATAAATGAAATTTAATAGCAGTACATATATTACATAAAGAGTAGAGTTAGGCATGTGAAGATGTGTCATACTGCAAATTAAGTATGATATTTTATTCGGAACAACCATGTCATAAGACTGTCGAGTTCACGGAAAAGTGATCCTTTGGAACAAGGGGATGCCCTCCTATAAAAACCTGTAGAATAAATGTGATATGAGGTTTGTCCGTGGCCGAGTGGCGGCGCTGGCAGTACTTCTAGACCAAAAATTATTAAAATGCATGGGAAAAATACAATTTTAGTTTATTTTAATGGTTAAAATACGTTTTTTGTATTAATTTATCTCGGAAAAGTATTTTGCAGCATATTAAATATACAATAAACTGATAATTACCAATAAAAAGTGAAGAAAATATTATTTTTATGATAAAATGCGAACATTTAATTTTCGACATTGACATAAGTAGATATTGTAAACTGTGAAAATAGTCAATTTAAATTTAGTTTTCTTTTTATTGTCATCTATAATGATTATTGAAATTTGAAACTATCGCTCAATGGAACTAAACTATAACATAATAATAAACATTTACTTTATTTTTTTATAAGGCATTAATAAAAATTAATTATGTTAAAAAATATTTAGAATAGGATGTATAGAATAAATAAATAGTAATAAAGTTGTAGTACAAAAAAGTGTATTTGTAAACCATACCTCTACTAACAATTGTAATAAATTTAAACGGATTTTTAACTATTTGATAACAACTTTAATAAATTCTTTTGTTATTATTATTGAAGATTCATGTTACCAATAATTAGCCCTTGGAAAAAGAGTTTCATTGCATAAGCATATATTTATAGTGCAAGACTTATTTATTAATTATTTTCAAAGTGAGCAAAAAAGATTGCGATCTATAAAAACAATATTTTAACAATTATTGTTTTTAAAATGCATTGGTAACAACTTTTATAAATTTTTTTTGTAATATCAGTTGAAAATTCATGCTAAGTCCATGCCAAGTCCGATAAATTGCCGTCCGATAAGTGTACACCCCCTTAAAACGACACCACACGTACAGAACGTACACTAATTGTGGTTCTCCCACTACGTATGCTATTTTACTCATGATTGCGCCCGTAATTTACGCATGCGCATTCCTAATATCATGCTACTAAAGGGTCATCCATTAAGTCCGCCATTACTGGAATTTTCAGCCCTTTCAGCCCCTACAGCCCCGAAGTTGGAAAGTTTTCGGACTTGTACTGTACTGATAATTCGCGTTAAATAATAAGTTTAATTGTATATTTTCAATAACCTTTTCGCTCTATATATCTTGCTGAAATTTTTAATTTTTCTTATAAAGCAACAATTTTTGTCAATTATTTTCAAAGTGAACAATAAAGATTGCGATCTTTAAAGACAACTGTAATGAATTTAGACTGTTGTTAAATTTTTTTTATTACAACTTAAATAAATTATTTTATTAATATTATTGAAATTTCGTGTTACAAATAATTTGCGTTAAAAATGTTTTTTAATTGCATCTTTTTAAATTTTTCTTATAGTGCTAGATTTTGTGTAAATTATTTTCAGAGTGAATAAACTGTTTTTAAATTTTGTTATAACAACTGCAATAAATTGTTTTATGAATATTGATTGAAAAAGGTGAAAAATAATTCAGATAAAAATATGTACCATTCCAATAATAGATCCATCCTTTTCAAGTATCGAATGCTCCGTAAGAATATCATCACAACCAAAATTCTTTGCACAACTTACATGCCTTCATTTAAAGTTAGCTATTAAAATAGCTCTTTGCCAGATCCAAAAAAACACATTTCTATTATATTCAATTCAATAAATTTTCAGTCTAAAAGCCTCAAAACTCGATCATAAAGAAAAAATTGGAAAAAGTCCGCTTTTATAATAAAAAGCACAAAGTTTCACATTTATGACACTTTTCCCATGCATTTCAACAATTTTCCGCCTAAAAGTACAGCCTGAGCTGCTCTCGGCCGCGGTCAACATTTCCGTCACTTTCGTTTCAGAGTGCCACGGGGCTCTTTGGTACTAATTATCTGCCGCTAGCTGGAAGACTCGGTAAAGGGCTATCTAACGCTTACTTTCCTGGCGGCGCTATAGGCTTATAAATAAGGCTATAGGCTTAGAATAAAATAATAAATATATAACATTTTTAATATTAAATATAATAAAAAATTAATTACGTGAAATAAGATAGAGCAACTTACGTCTGAAGGCGGTCGAACATCTTCTACTGTAGGACCTTCAGTTTGACTTCTCTGTGATCCTTTGATTGGTGAATCAAGCTGGCCCAGAAAACTACTCAAGGAAAAATCAGCGACCTGAAATACAAAAAGCAATATTAAGCTTTTTAAGAAAGACTTAACATTTGAATCCTACAACTGAACTAATAATAACATAAATTAATTAATATTTATTCTAAAAAAATGTGTTTCGCACCTCGCAGTTAAGCCATTGGTGTTCGCCCTCTTTCAAGAGTTTCGTAGCACTTGTGATGATAGAGGTAGACGCTTTCGCAGGATTCGCATCTCGCAAAACATCCAGGAAATGTTGTTCTTCAGAAGGTCCAGCTTCGATTTCTGTCTCTTTGCCGGCTTCATCGACAGGCTTATTCAAGGGTATTTCACTTGAATCGACTGTTTCGTTTCCAGGTGGGCTTGGCATTTCGGAATAAATTTCTGGACTAGCTATTGGAACCACCCTTTGAACTATCAGATTTCTTTGTCTGATTGTTCTGCCTCTCTTGCAAAATCTAGTTTTGAATTTCTAAATAAAAAAACATTTCTAAAGTTATCGAAAATAATTCCCGACATTTAAAGATTAGCTACGTTTTTAAAATGCGGATGATTTTAAATAATCAAACTCTGCCAGCGACAAAGAATATTCAATTTTAGAAAGCTTTAACAATTCGATGATTTTATAAGCTCGTTTGAGAAACATAAAATGTATTGAATCTTACGAAATTACATTGGAATAAAAAGCAGGTAGGTTTGTAAGGAGCGTCTGCCGCTTAAAAATCTGGAAAACGTTTAAATGTGTGCTTTAAAATCAGACGTGTCTTAGAATCACTTCTATAATTCCAGATTTGTTCATTTCCACGCTGGAGGGGTCCCCACCTCTACCGCGACCTTAAAGTTATTTTTGTCAAGCAACGTTTATTGGCTGCCCCGGCTTTGTATCCATGATGGCAATGTAAACAACTTTTCAACTGTGCATATGCCGAATAGCGCAGGACGATTTGAAATCAATAAATATTATTAATAATCATACAGATAAATACAACCACCTCTAAATGCAGTAACTCGCGGGGTAGTATTTCTGCTTGTAGTAAAGACGGATACGAGTCTGGCCCGATAAAAAACCAGCAGCAAAGCGGAAAAGAGCAGTGGGCGGGTATTCTCTAGAGTTTATTGTCAATATTATACATTCCAATTGGAAACGGTTCAGACGGCACCGATTTACGTAGTTGAAAAAGTCGCGGGCCACTATCGCAACCTCAGAGGATCCTGCACATGAATAGGCACCTGTATAGGGTCTCTTTACAGTTCCTATGCAGGAATTTTGTAAAGGGAACTGTAAATAATGCTGTAAAGGACCTATATGTAAGCTAACCTTTGAATGATCTTCTTAAGATTCCTTCACGTAGTGAATTGAGGTGTGGGTTCATGAACCTGCACAGGAACTAATTCGTGGGGATTCGCTAGTAATTTGACTCTCGATAGTGAATTAGATCTTCAAGGGAATGAAAGGAAGACAAATTTATAGCTGTAAGCGACATGAGTTTTCGTGATGGCTTTCTGTAAACTCGGTAAGAAGGGTTGCATTGAAAATTAATTCAAAATTTCCTGTTCAATGGTGACATGACCCTATACGTAAAGAAGTTATCTTTAAAACTGAATCCCTTTCTGTAGCCAGTGGCGACAATATTTTCCGGAATACTTTTGGATACCTTAAATAGATCGTGAAATAGAAAACTTTTAATCCCTTTTCAAATTGCACATTTCGCTGTTCTTATTTACTATTTTTCGATCAAAAATGAGATTAAAAGAATTTAAAGATATATGATTAGTCAGTTAACATTGTCAAGCGTTATTGATGGCAATTGATACACAGCAAGCTGTGATTAAAACTAATTTACTTCATTTGTTTATCATGATTTTCTATTTTTTGATTGATCACATTTTAAGAAAGCGAGAGTTTTGTGATAAAGTGGTGCATTGTTATGCAAAATCATAATCGATTTTGCAAATGTTATGCTTTTTAGGCACCTTCTAATGCGTTAAACAAAAATGAGTTTTAACTTATTTCAGGTTAGGTTTAACAGCTCCGATCTACTTTGAAAACAATTGAAATCTAAATATTTTCACTGCCTAATCGGAGATTTAAAAGAACGACAGAAACGGACTTCCCAGGTATTTAAAATTCTAATACTTTGAATGCCAACCTTCTTACCGGGATGGACCCAATACATGTTTCTGTACGAGAACTCGCTCCGAAAACTTCACAAACGAATCATTCAAAGATTCCTTTGGAGGTACAGGTTCCTTTGCAGGAACATGTACAGATTTCTTGCCAAGTACCTGCACAGGAATCATCCCGATTACCTGTACGGTTCTTGTGCATTTTCGTCTACAGGGACATATGCAGGATCCTACGAGGTTCCTCTACATGGATTTTCAGCTGGAGTTTCTAGTGTTTTTCTTGACGTACGACAATTTTGCAACTAAAAATCAATATAATATAATCAAAAAACCACTCAATTATTTCGCGGAATAGTGAGTTTTCTAGAATGACCTACCGCGACGACATGTTAGTTCAGGTGGTGCTAGGAAGGTTCGTACATAGTACTGCAACTGCAAAGGACTTTTTGGAAAAAAACCTTCTAAACGTAAAGGTAAGTTATAAAGGTCTGACTAGTAATCGTCCTTTTACTGGCAGAAGACTTCAGTTTCACGAGTTACAAGCAAACGACCGAAATTTGAGGTTAGTGTGCCACTAACCTGAAATTTAGGATACTTTATTTTGTCAAACTGAAAGGTCGTTAATCGACAAACGCATGGAGAGCATACAGGGACTGTGGTGGGAGGAGCCGGAACTACACAAATGGAAAACCCCGTGTACGGAGGAGGTAAAATAGGGAAGACGGGAAATAGGAGAGAATTCACTGTACATACGTTTGAATGTAAAAAGATTACGAATTTCAAGGGGTTTGAAAGTTTAAAGTTCTTTACAATTTTGACATCATCAAAATGAAAATACACATCAAAATTAAAAATAACTTTCAAAACAAAATGCCAATAAATTAGAAATGATCCAGTTTTGTCTTTCACTTACATCTAGTTGCGTTTTGAAGGCATCAGGTGTGCCAAGTCTGTGATATGCTTGTGGAATTAAGGGTCGCCGGAACGTTGATTCTTTCGTTGAAGGAATTCGAGATGAAATTACAGTTTCACTGCCGCCCGATGTATTATCATAACCCTGTAAAAAATAAATTAGAAATAAAAAACATTGCAACTAAAAAATAATTTTAAATAAAAAATAAACATTAAGGGAAGTTAAAGTATTTATACCGACTCTGATATATCTAAAAGTAAATATTTCATAATGCTTAAATAAGGAATTAGGCACTTAGTATAACAAGTAAAGAAAAACAAAGGTTTAAAACAATTGGAAGTTCCAACGATGATAGAAACGTGAATTGAGGAGAACGCATGGAGAAGGGTTAAAAATAAGTTGCTTTAAAAAAATATACCTTACAACTTTCTGGCATACACTAAGCATTTTTAATATTACAAACAGTAAAGCACAGCGAATCTTTGTATCCGCATTCAATTTTTATTGGGTTCATCATTAATTTCACATTCTCATTTGTTGTGCAAGCACAAATGGAATCGAAATCAGTTCTTAATATTTTGAAATGATTCTACAATTCTTCAAAATTAATATGAAGCAAATGCTTTTGTTTTTTTCTCTCTGCATTAAGAACCCCAGCAGATCTAGGTAAAAAGATTTTAAAGTTATAGAAGGACTTCAAAGCTTTCTTTCAAGAGATTTTAATATATTCCAAGAGATCTTAAAAGAGTTCAAGTATTTTAAATCATTTCAAGAGATTTTAAATATTTCGATAGATTTTTGCATACTTCAAGATATCTAGGTAAGAAGAATTTGAATGATTTAAGACATGTAAATATTACAAAGGATTTTAATGGATTTCGAATATTTCTTTTAAAATATTTTATTATAGTTTAAGAGACCTAAAAAGAGTTAAAAGATTTTGAACGATTTAAAAATACCTAATTGATTTCAAGAGATTTCAGAACATTCCAAGAGTTCTGAAGACTTCGAACGATTTAAAAATTTTTTTAACGAATTCAAAAGATTTCAAATTATTCCAATAGATCTAGGTAAAAATATTTGTAATGATTTCGACAAATCTCAACATATTTCAAAGATGCTTAAGGAACTCAAAGATTTCGTTCAAGACTTCTTAGGATTTGTAAGATTTAAAAACAAAAAATAGAACAATCTAAGTAGATTCACTTCAGTCAAAAAAGTTAAATATAACATTTCTAAGCCAATAATACGGGAGAAATCTTCTGTTAAACAGCCCCAAATCTGACATTGTTATGCATTATTTTCAAACCTATTTTAATATTTTAAACTAAATTTAAGTTAAAATGTATTTCTAAAATAGTTATATTATTTATGTTTCATTAAGTCCATTAATTAATTCATTTCATTCTCCATTTTAACTATTTAAGATGCTACAGTTGCGACTATTTACACTATATTTAATTGTATGTAATCTGATAAGGAAGATCTTATTTCAAAGCATTTCGTAATGTTTTGCAAATGCCATTTTTTTATTTTTATGAATACTTAAGATTCAAATATCCGCTCATATAAATAGTGGAATTTTCCCCAGGAAACGTCTAGAAATATTGTGATTTATTAAGTTTTTTTAAATAGCAACACTGATCTGACGATCGGTTCTGGATAGAAACGTACATACTAAAGCAGAGAATGGATGGACATGCAAGAAGGACTAAAACTCATGATTTGGGGAGATTTAAATGCTGAGACGAGAAAAAAGGTGGAGAGCAATGCCGAAAAAAGATAAGTGGAGAAAAAGATCAGAGACAAAAAATTTCAATAAGTCTGAACGAAATGGGAGAAACGTTTACAGATGATGTTTTAAGAGCTGACGATAAAAGTAGATAAAAAAGTTAGAGAAAGAATAATCGAAAGGTTTAAAGAAACGATGGAAGGGTTGCTAATGAGGAATGAAGACCAAAATGGAGAAATGGAGAGACTGATAGATAAAATGAACAGCCATGCATGAAGGTTAATGAGAATTAATTAAGAAATGGCGAATAGAGGAATTGATTGGAAGAATGAAATAAGGATATGAAAAGTGAAAAAAGAGGAATTAAAATAAGAAAGCAGATTGGAGGAACTAGATACAAAGAAATGATGTTGAACAATCAAAAACTCGAATTTAAAAAAGCAAGAAATCGAGAATCAACTTAACAAATAAAAATGATCGATCACCTTGCTTGTTCCGTAGCTTTGCTTTGCGATCGAGAGTAGTTTCTGCAACATCAGGCTCACGTTATCATCTCGAGGTGTGACGATTGATTTGAATTTCCCTGCAGAGAAAGCTTGGGTTTCACGCGGTGGCGAATCCCACCAATATTCGAGAGTTATTTTCGATTCACGTCCAAACTGCCGAGGAAAATCAAATTAAACTCTATTATTTATATAAAAAAATTATGGGGAAAATAACGCCTCAAGGAATAATACTTGCCATTAAAAAAAGATCACCAACAGTGATCGTATTCGCTTCCTCGATATTCCAACCCAATCTAATCCTATCGATAGTTTCTCTCCCTGGGAATCTGTTAGGTTCGGTTTGCTGTTCCGTGGGAGTTTTAACATAATTCGTTGTCGGTTTTTCATTCGAGAAATTGGAGCTCCCCATTTCTGGAACGTCTAGGTCACTGTTGTTATCTACTCCTGCGTACTGATCATCACTTAACTTGTTCGTCTTTTTATCTCCTTTATACTTCTTGACACCTTTCTTGCCCACGCCCTTAATATACTGCATCGATCCTAATAATTCTACTCTGGAACTCTTCAAAGCAAGACGCTTTTCGTAAGAGTTAAAACTAACGCTGTTGCTGGTTAGGTATTCGCCAAGATTCACAACAGGGAGGGCAATTTTGCTACCTTCCGGAGGAGCCACACGGAGTAGAATCGATTCCTTGGATTCGTCGATTGTGTTTTCATCCAGTACCGACTAAAATTTATTTAAGCAAAAACTTTCAAGAATTTCGGCAATTCAAGGAATTGCCTATTCCACATTCAAGAGCTTTGAAATTCATATCGGTTTAGGCGAAGCAGGACATCAAGTCTCCGGGGCATCTAGTCACCAGGAGATCTGTTGCGAGGACATCTATTTGCCAGTATAAGTAGTCGCTGGGACATCTAGTTGCAACGCGTAGTCCTCAGCACTTTCAGTATTAAAAACGTTATGTTATAAGTCATAACAAAATGAACATAACATACTAAAAATACTTAACACCATTATATGTATATTATATATATATATATACTTTTTTTTATTTGAAATTATTACCATTATAAAGATATGTATGGGTGGTTCATAAAAAATCTTGTTCTTTATTTTTATTTTAAAACATTCCTCGTAAAAATAATTTAAAATATATAATGGATGAGAAAAAATTTTAATCTACAAATTCTAATAACAAGAAATATTTCAACGAAATTTCTTTAACCCATATTTCTCGCTCACCCTATAGGTCTTGGGATGAAAAAAGTTATTTTATGTTTTTGAAATTTAAGATATTGACAATAAAGCTTGTCATTTGTCATTTACAATAAACTGCAAGTGTTTACAACATAGTTATAAGTACATTTGCCATTAGAGGTCATCCAGAAAATACGTGACACGTTTAGTGAAAGGGGGGTCTCCCAAAATATCATTCTTCATGTTAAGACCAATAGAAAAAGTATCACGAAGGATAGGGGGGGTTCAGAAATTCCTGAAAAATGTATCACGTATTTTGTGAATGGCCCTTATTTGAACTTTTAGGAAATCATGTATTTTTTGTAATAATTTGTAATTTTCTACAATAATTAATGTAAAATTAAAAGTGTTTTAATAACGCCACACACCAAAAGTTAAAAAAATAAAATAAAATCCTGTAGTTTTCTGTAATAACTTGCAGATTTGACAATAAAGAAGATACTAATCAAAACTTATACAAATTTTTGAAATGCACAAACTTGTATTTTATTGTTAATTTTTTTACATTTCTACAAGAAAATACAAGAAAAGCTAGCTATTCGCATTTAATTGTATTTTTTGTTGGGTAATTTTCTACATTTTTTTACAAAAAGTACATGCTTTAAAAAAATTACAGTTATAGGAATGTTGTAATTTTTCGTAAAAATTTTATAAATTAAACATACAACTAGATTTTAATATTATATTCTAAGCTGGACAAAAATCATGTTAGAAGAAAGCAGCGCTGGCGGGAATCGAAGACAGGTCTGTGAGGCAGCAGAACGGAGATTTTTTCATGAGATAAAACAAATTAAGAGGTTTAGCAATTTACTCATACTAATGAATTTCAGTACTGAATTCCCTATTTTAAATGGAATTTTCGCGAAGTACGATATTCAAGTCTTCTTCCCGCCATTGCACCTTCTCATTTTCTAAACTATTTTGCAACTTATGTTATTTAAACTGCTAGTTATTGCAACTACAATTTTATCATTTAATTTGTGAATATTACTCTTTCTTAACTTCAATTTGCTATGGAAAATATTAGTTTTTTAAATATTATTTGATGTGAAGCAAACTGTCATGACACGCCAGTCGAAAAATAATAAAAAGATTTTCATTAACCACCCATACATATCTTTATAATGGGGACTACACGTGGCGACTAGATGTCTACTATCTGATTTTTTCATGTAGTCCGGTCACTTTGGGAATGACTATCTCGGATCAAAAAAATGGTGCAAACTAACAGTAAGGTGCATGTCAATGCATCTTTATTTCTGCGTTGATTAAATGTTTGGCGGTTATTGTGCAAAAATCTGGCGAGGAACTTTCATCGTTTTTTGCAAAAAAACACCAAAATTTTTTTTATTTATTCCTCAAATCCTTAAGAATTCATATATTCTTTAAAAAATACAATATTTTTATAAACATGACTATAAAATCGTTCACCAGAAAAAAAATTATCTTTAGTGCTACTGCACCTACGATAACGAGCTAAAGCTGTTAATGTTTGGAAAAGGAAAAGCATTAACAGCATATAAATAAATTGTATAAAAAAACATGTTGATAATAATTAATAACTATTTTA
>JAAAKG020141878.1:0-11749 GCA_010014905.2 Druon quercuslanigerum
AGAGCCCCCAGGTATTTGTACCAGAAGCTGTGCACCCGGTCCACACCCGGAGCCTTCCAGTTCTTAGCCCTCTTTAGTATGCTAATATATAAATATTATTATTATTATTATTATTATTATTATTATTTCCGTATGTAGCTTTGCCTCAATGTATCAATATTGTTTTTGGTATCATTTGATTTTGTTATAAGGCAGTATAACTTTCATTTGGTTATTTTCTCAAAATTGTGACATCCTCTGAACCCTTGTTAATTTCCTTTTTGTTATTATACACATGTTTTTTTTATAAAACCATCATGCGAGATCTTTTTTAAATACTCTCACCCTCTACCTAAGTACTAAGCTACATTGGACTATAGGACACTTTCGGGCTTTTGATTATTTTTATCGTATCGCTTTAAGGACTTAGGAACGCTTCTAGGGAAGCTGGTGCCCTGAGGGTTAAATTTTTTTATTTTTTTCCTTTGTGCGAGGCCCATCGCACCTCATCTAATTGTAGATAAATAGCCGCGTTACAGCTGATTTTTATATTTAATGTGTTGCAAAAGATATCTACACTGATCCATGCTAACTATCTCTGACGATAATATAGATTCCTTTAAGTTACTTGCAATAAAACATGTGTTTTTACATTTTTACAAAAAAGACAACTTTTCAACAAAATATATTCTTTAATAAACCAGCCACTATAAAATGGTATAAATGTGTAGATAATTAAAAGCCCAGAAATTTAATTTGTGTTCCGGACTAACTCTTATACGGATTTATAAGTTATTTTAGGATAGAAACATTAACAAAATTTTAATTCAAATTTTTTTCAACTTAAAAGTTCTTAACTTAGAACTAAATTATTTTTATTTTAGATAGTTTAAGCATTCTTGAAAAGCTTTAAAATTTTATTTAAAAATGCTGCGAAATCTAGAAGATGTTTTAAATTTTTCGAAATATAAGATTATTTTTGAAACTTTGTTTAGAACTTCTAAATAACATTAAAAATTAATTGAATTAAAAATTTTTTTTTTAAATTTCCTTACAATTTGGATTAATAAATCAAAATTGAACACTTATTATATGTTTAAAAAATTAGAATAATTTTAACATGATATTTAACAAGATTTTAAAAGATTTCCAAAATTGTAAAAAAAAAGACCCTGGAAGAATTTAGGGATTTTTTTTTAAATTTTCAAGATTTCCTCAAAGTTGTCGAAAAAATTCTTTTCATTTTAAAATACGTTTATAAGTTCTGAAACAAATTTTACACTTTTCTTTACATTACTTGATATCATTTCAAGTTCAATCGTTTCAAAACACCTTAATACATCTTAGAAATACGTAATTTTTTTCTACGAATAATAAGAGTTTGTTTAATATTTATCCATTACAATTCAAGAATTTCGCTTACAAATTAAACATTTTTCAAATGGAAAATTAAAAATTTTAACGTTAAACGTTTAGCTTTTCGAAATTTTACTTTTAAATATTTGTTTCAATTTAGTCGTCTTACATTAACACTCAACTATTGCTAAATATTAAATAATTATTCTTTTTCCTAACTAAAAAATTTCACATTAAATGTGTTACAAATTGAATAATTTAGACTGAAACAATATTTTTAATTAAATAAAAGCCTTTAATTATGAATGCATTATTATTACATTATTTTTAAGTTGTAAATAGTTTATAAAGTTAAAGTCGGCACTTTAGATTTTTTTATTGACTAAGACTTTCAGATTGAAACAGTTAAAATCTGGAAATTCTTAAACTTTGAACGGATTCAGAACCGTTTTATCAAATCGATTATAGTTTAGTTTTTAATACTTTAATTGCGAATCCATTTTCAAAATTATTTATTTATTTATTTATATTTACAAATGATAAAAAAGTTTTTTTTCATCAAAAAATGTTAACTTTAAAAGCTTTCAATTCCATTTGCTTAAACAATTAAAAATCAATGAGCAATGTTAGTAAATATTGCACAAGACTAATATTAATAATTTTAAGTAAAAATAAGACGAGAATACAGTGTTCAAAAGGTTTAACATTATTATAATTGGTCGAGTGGAATATTTATTGCCATTTTTTAATTAACTTCAAATTATTTAAACAAATATAATTTGTTTAAATAATTTTTTTCGGAAATCAGTTTTTTCCCTTAAACATATTACTATTGGTCTACTGGAATATTTATTACCATTAATTTATTAATTTTTATTTATTGCAATAAATGCAATTTGTTTAGATAATTTCTTTTAGCATTTTTTTCAAAATAAAAATTATTACTGTAAGTCTAGTGAAGTATTTATCAATATTAGTTCATTAATTTTTAATTATGTAGACAAATTATTAGTTGAATGGTATTACTAATTGCAAATAAATATTAATTTAATGTTTCAATCATTGAAAAATATTTGAAAATAAATTTATGCAACCTAATGAAAATCAACTGCCAGTTCAACAACTTTTCGAAAAGCCAAACATTTTTTACACAAATGGGATTCGTTTGAATATTAAAAAATTAAATAAGCAATGCTTTGAAATATTCCACTAAACCAAAAGTAATAATTTTTATGAACAAAATTTTTTTTAAAGTAAAATTAATCAAACAATGTTGATAAATATTCCACTAAAGAAATATTAATAATTAATTATAAAAAAATGATTTGAACTAATTTTATTTCTTTAAACTATTAAAAATTAATTATTAAATTATTTAATTAATTAATTGAAGGTTATTTCACGTACTTTTGAATTTCAAATTTTAACTTTTTGTGAATTTAAGGTGTCTACTATTATATTCGCAAACAGCTTTTAACAAAATAATTTTACTTAAAAAATAAAAAAATTAAAAAAAAAGCAATGTAAATTTTGACGTTCAAAATTTTAATATAACTGTCTAAAATTTTAAGGACTCAAGGTTCTTTATGTTTGAAGCAAATGAGTTTTAAATTATTAGTTAGTTGTTTGAATGGTTGTGGACAAAGCTGAAATAGTTACAAACACGGTAAAATACATAGAGCGTTATTCGTCAATGAATCTTATGTTATAAAAAATGTATTTAATAATTTATTTTTTTTGTTCATTTTGAATTAAAAGAAAATTTAAATAAATTTTAAATTTTTTTATTCAGGATTCACATACAATTTTCATTTATTTAAAGAGATTCCTTTTTAATTAATTATTACGTATAATAGGGATATATAAGGAATATTTTATTATAGGTATATGATTTTCTTCAAAATTTTATTTACAATTTAATTTTACACAGTTTTATTGTTCACCATTTAGGTCAGAAGTTTAAATAATTTTATAATGTGTTGAATCAATACGTTTCATCCTTTTCATCTATTTGTTTTCATCCGAGAAAAAAACTTGCCAGAAGACAAAATAGGCCAGAAGTACATAATTAATGAAAATTTAGTCCTCTATTTCTTGTTGCAGAGTTTAGTACACAGTTTAATTGTTTGCCTAACGGCGCCCCTATTCCTAGCATTCCTCTTGGCAGAGTTGCTTGTTTACATGAATAGTTTGTTTCTCATGCCAGACGCCAATCTACTCATTCTGCAGTCAGGTCTTCTCTACCTGCCGAGCCTTCTCTTCGTGAAAGGTTCAAATCCCCTCAACCGAGAGGTTCTTCTATCATCATACGTGGACGTACAATGGAATTTCACTTGGATTTATTCGGCTTATTCCATACGCGAATTGGAATCAGAAATTAACTTCAGAGAAAGACATAATGGCCGTGGGTCCATTCCAGAGGGAAAACATACTGTGCTATCAACGTACAATGGGTTTTTTTCTAGCGTCGGTGAAAAGAAATAATACAATTCTTCGTGGAATGTATACAATGATGACTAGCGTTCAAAACGGGCAAAAGTAAACATGGACAGTGGCAAGGTTGAAGAGATGACTGCAGAAGAAATCGAGAAAACTCCCATAACAAGGATCACCCGATCTTAAAGAATTCTCAAATAATATGGGTCGACGATTTCTGTTTGCATCATTAATTTAATATTTTTTGTATGGGTGAAACTATAATATAATGTTTATCGTCCTTGGAAAATTCGAGGAAAATATTAAAATTATCGCAGGATGTATGCATGAGATCTGACATTCTAAAACGAGGAAGCATCAACACGGACCACAGCTAAGTTGATCTCCCCCTTTGCCGACTATTCTCTTCGTGCCAGGTCCAGATCTCCTCCTGCCATGTGTTCTTCTTTACGCCCATGTGGACCCAAAATTAAAGTATTTCGATGCGTTTGAGGTATTCCCTATTCGAATCCGAAACCAACAACTCAAAATTGGTCTTCTCTCGCGAAGCACACACTCAACTGAGAGCAAGATATCATATCCTTGGGCTCATGCCAACAAAACTAATTTAATTATTTGTTGAATGTAGTAAAACTAAAATATAAAATTGTTTCTAATCCAAAGTCGGATCAAATTACCAATTATTATTTTAAAGTTCATCAGGGTAGCCCCAAAATTTTACTTTCGAAATAACATGCCTTTTGTATGACTTCTTTACAAAATAGTTAAATTTTCAAAAAATAGTAGAATGTTTAATCAACTAATTAAATTTTCAATAAAACAGTCAAATTTTGAGCAAAAAAATAAATTTTTCTCAAATAAGGATTTCTCAGGCAAGATAGAAAAAAACTTGACACAAGTTGTTGAACTGTTGAATGAAAAGGCGCGTTTTCGGTGGACTATTTAAATCTTTAACCCAAAAATATTAATTTTTAATCAGATAAAGTTACTTTCTTAAAACAGTTACATTTTTCACACCAAAAAAGAGTCGATTTAAAACTTAAAAGCAAAGGAAATGTTCCATCGAAAGATGGAAAAGCTAAATCTGTGAAAAAAAAATTTTCAGCAAAAGAAAACGAATTTTCAAGAAAGTTGATAAATTTTTAACCAGCGAGTTTTTTAAACAAAAAAGTTGAATTCTCAACGAATAATGAGAATATTTATTGTCAAACTAAACAGTTTAATTTTAAAGCAAAGAAGCATAACTTTGTAACAAAACTGTTATATTTAAACCAAATAATACATTTTTAACTTGAAATGTAATCTTTAGGTGGAAGCAACATCAAGAAAAATAAAAAGTAAAAAAATGACTAACAATAACATAATTTTACAAATTCCCTATTTTCCCACTATTCAATTCAAGTTCCCTAATGCAAAAATAATTTTTAACAAAACATTTTAAATATTCAAGCAAAGAGATAAATTTTTAACCCAAGCGAGAAATCACGAAGCAAACTGTGGTTACATTACAGTTTCACTGTACAGGCATGCAAATATTGCACTCTTTTTTTCTACTGTTTCGAAATCTGTCTTAATAACAGTAATAAAATCATGGTAAAGTTAACGAATCCTTAAAGTTTAAAACAAATACTGACGTTGAGATACTAAATTAAATAACAATGATTGATCTTCAGGAGGTTTGGATGGTTGTTTTGTCACATTCAAAAACTGACATATGCTTCCTATGAAATCCCATTAAACTCTTCTATATCCCTTGAAATTTTCTAGTTCTATTTAATATTTCTATTCAGAAGCGCGAAAAATGAAATATTGAAATTTCACGCCATAGATATTATAAATCGCAGCCAAGCAGATAACTACCATGTCAGTCGTGTTCTAATCGGATATCGTACATCACTCGTTGTATTAGGAAAATAATTTTAATTCTGATTAGCTTTAAAAGTACCGTAAACCATGCTTCCTTTATTCGAAAACTAATATGGGCTGAAGTCACAATACATTATTTTACCCACTATAAAAATTTCAAATATACTGTCAGTGAATACACAAGTAAAATTGAACCTTTTTTTCATTGTAGCAGGGTTGAGTCTACAGTTTAGGAATGCCACCAACTTTGACTCTATTTCTGCTGTTCCTCATGGCAGAATTCAGTCTCTCGAACTGTCTCTTTCTCTTCCAAGGCCAAATTCTCCGAGTTCTCCGGTAAAGTCTCCTCCACCTGTCAAATCTTCTGATGATGTGACGCCCAGGTCTCCACCTGCCGATTTTTCTCTCCGTATCAGGTCACGGTCTCCTCCCACCGAATCTTCTCTTCGTGTCAGGCCAAGCGTCTCCTCCTGCCAAATTTTCTTTTGATGCCAGGCCCATGTCTCCTTCTGACGAATTGTCTCTTCGTATCAGGACAGGGTCTCCACCTGCCAAATATTCTTTTGATGCCAGGCCGATGCCTCCCTCTGCCAAATCTTCTCCTCGTGTCAGCACAAGGTCTCCTCCTGCCAAATCTTTTTTTGATGCCAGGCCGATGTAATAAAATAGTCACATTTTTCAACAAATAGTTAAAATTTCAACTTTAAAATCTAAGTTAAGAACGAAAAAGACGCATTTCCAACCGATCAGTCAAATGTTTAACCAAAGAAATTAATTCTCAGCTAAAATGAAACAACTGAAACGAATATAATGCATTTTTTAAAACGAAATTCGACTTGTAATCAATCAAGGCAAATTTCCAAGTAAAATTACATTTAGGCCTTATCTTTGAAACAAGTAGAGAGCGAGGTTTTAGAAATCAATGAAAATACAATAAATAAATTTTATTTATAATAAAAAACATTATAAACAAATGCTAAAAATAAACGGGTTTCCATTTAAAAAAATGACCTTTTCCATGAAATATTGATATTCAATCATTCTACAGTTAGACAGGATTAACTCGGAATGAAAAAAATGTTTTCAAAAATTAAGCAGTATGGCCAAGAATTTATTTATAATATTTTTGGACACATGAAAACAATTTTTTGATAAATAGAGGCTAATGAAATGTAAATATCTGAGTAAGATAAGCTTAACGTTTATAATTTCTGAGATAAAAAACATCAGGTATGCTGTATAATCGTATAACGATCTATAATATTCTTTGGTTAAATTGTTAAATTTTTTAAAAATATTCTTTAGTTAATCTTTCATTATACATCCATCAGCTTTTCCCCTATCTTGAAAAGATGAATATGATTTCTTCTGTCGTGTTGCCTTTGACGGTGATCCTCAATTCTATTGGTGAATATAATAATATTTCTATAATTTTAAGTATATTTAATTTGCTATTATCTTTCAAACATTCTTTAAGTTCGTCCAAAACGAATAAAAATTTCATCAGAATTTGTTCGGGGGAAATCCATTATGTGTGTGATAAAAAATGGAATCGCAAATTGTCCCTATTAACATGAACTCGTACCATATGTGGGCGTACACATATGTTACACTACCAAGAAGCTATCCACAAATTACGCATCAAAATTCGGAAGGTCTCGTCGTCTTGAAATATTACGCATTTGCGCGAAAATCCAGTAAAAGAAAAAAAGTTTATATTTTTAAAAATAAGAAAATAGGAGAATATGACAAAAAGAGAATGAAATCTGTGGAAGAAAATACACAATTAAAAACGTTTTTTTCCTCTTTTTTTGAATTAAAACATATCTATCGTTTGAAATATTTTTGTGCAATTTTGTTACGCAAGCACAATTTATTGAGTTCCTGCTTTTAAAAACTGATTTTGGAAAATATGCTTCCCTTGTTTTACGGTTTTGGACAAAAATCTCTTGCATTCCACGTAACAGAACTTCTTATTCTCCCGAAATGTCTTCCCCTGCCAGACCTCATCTTCCGGATTCTCCTGTCAGGTCAATCAATTAAATAAAAACTTTTAAAGATTCAAAAAAATTCAATAGATTAGGTAAAATTGAGTGAATTGAAAAGAATTCAAAGAAATTAAAATTGTTCAAGTTCATTCCCAAGAATTTTAAAGAATTCAGGAGGAATTCCACGACAAAAATTATAAACCATTTCAATTCTTTGTATTCCTTCTAATTTCTAACACAAGAAGTGACTAATGATTACAGAACAATTCAAGATAAATTCAAAAGAATTCAAATAAATTGGATTTAAATCCAATTTAAAAAGTAATCAACTCAATTAAAAACAATTTAAAAGAATGAAAAAATTAATTAGATTGGGTAGAATTAAGTGAATTCAGAATTTAAAAAATTTAAAAGGATTTTTTAAATCTCTTGAAAATGCCTTGGAATCTTTTGAAATCCCCTAAAATATTTCAGTCTTTGAAAGCCATCAAAACTACTGAAATAAATAAAACATTTCTGGAAATTTTTCGAAATTTCCTAAAATATTTCGAATCCTTTGATATCTTTGGAACGCCCTTGAAACTTTTTAAAGCACTTGAAAACGCCTGAGAAGCTCTTATATTATCCTTAAGTATATCAAGTACTTTTAAATCCCATTAAATTACTGAAATCATTAAAAAATTCTTTGTAATCTTTTCAAATAATCCAAATTATTTTAAATCCTTTAGGCTCAATTAAATTAAAACTTTTAGGAATTAAATAATATCTATTGAATTAAGTAGATAAGAGTAAATTTAAAAAAAATTCAAGCAAATAAAAAAACTTCCCGTAAATTTATAACATTCAAGAGAATTCCAAAGAATGCAGGGTGAATTCCCAATCTCTACAAATCTTTAAAACTCTACAAACTACATTGCTTCTCATGAATAAATTCTTCAAGAAGAATTTCACCACAAATTGGTTTGCGTAAAACTGTTTGCTTGATTTAAAGCTTTTTGTGAAATTCTCTTCAAAAGTTAAAATCCCTTGAGTTTTTGCTATTGAAGGTTTTACTAAATTAAATGCTCTGTTTCTTGTTGCAGACCTAAGTTTACAGTTTGACTGTTTACCTAATGGGGCCCCTATTCCTAGTATCGCTCGTGGCGGACATTATGATTGTCCTACAATATCTTCTCCTGCCAGATCTCATCCTCCGGGTTCTCCGGTCAGGTCTTCTCTTTCTGCCGAATCTTCTCTTCGTGCCAGATCAAGGTCTCCTCCTGCCGAAGCTTCTCTTCGTGCCAGATCAAGGTCTCCTCCTGCCGAAGCTTCTCTTCGTGCCAGATCAAGGTCTCCTCCAGCCATTTTCCGTCCTCGTCTGAATGGACTTTTGATTGAACAACTTACATCTTTTCGGCTTATTCCCAACGCGAATCCGACCAGGCGATTCAAAATTCGAAGATACACTTTTCCTCAAGATGCTCCTATTTATACGAGAGAAAGATATAATCATCTTGCACCATTACCAACCGGAAGTCATGCTGTGTTATCTACGTCCAATGGTGACATCTTTGCAACAGTGGAGGGAAATAATACATTTCTTCGCGGCCTATATACTGGCGATCAAAAACGAGCAAAGATAAACATAAAAAGCAGCAAGATTGAAGGGATGACAAAAGGAGAAGTCGAGGAATGTCCCTTAGGAAAGAATCGCGGAATAGTAAAGAATTTCCAAATAATAACAGTAGACAATTTGCGTTCACAATAATCATTAATTTTTTTTTAAATTTATTTAAATATAATACTGTATGTGCTCGACGAATATATGCAGTGATTTTTATAATTAAAATAAAGCATTTCTGAAATTTGTTTCTTTATTTCAACCGCAGTTTTTGTATAAACAACAAAAATTAACTCTTATTCAAATAGTTAAATTTTAAACCAGAAAAGCAAAAATTTTTAAAATGTATGATTTCGCAATAAAATTAAATTTTTGTCTGAAGAAAGATCTATCCTATTCACGCCACAAAAAATCACCACCGTGAAAATATAAATGAAGCTATCGATCAAAATAAATCTTCAAATTACAGAAAATACTTAACGTCATTTGTAGACTAGATCGAAAACAAATTTCAAACAAATTTTAATTAAATTTTTTTCTGAAAACAGATCTACTCTCGTCTAAAAAAAATATTTAAACTAATTGCGTTGTTTAAAATAATTAAAAATTAATTAACGAATGATATCAATGTTCTCCTAGACCAATATTAATAATTTTAAGTGAAAATTAAACAATAATATAGTGTCCAAAAGGTCTAACATTATTAATATTGGTCGAGTAGAATATTTATTGTCATTGGTTAATTAATTTTTAATTATTTAAACAAATGGAATTTTATTCAATATCTTTTTTCGAAAATTAGTTTTTTTTCTTTGAAAATTATGACTATTAGTCTAGTGGAATATTTAATAAAATTGGTTCATTAATTTTTAATTGTTTAAACTAATGGAATTTGTTTAAATAATACTTTTGTTGAAAATTCGTTTTTTCCCTAAAAATTGTTACTATTGGTCTACTGGAATATTTATTCACATTAATTCATTAATTTTCATTTATTGAAACAAATGGAATTTGTTTAAATAATTTCGTTTCGAATTTTTTTCAAAGTAAAAATTATTAATGTGGTTGAATAGTATTACTAGTTGCAAATAAATAATAATTAATTGTTTCAATCATTGAAAAATATTTGAAAATAAATTTATGACACTTAGTGAAAATAAACTACCAGTACAACGAATTTTTGAAAAAAAAAACATTTTTTACACAAATTTTTCTCACAAAAATCTTTAATATGAAAAAAAGTCGTGAACTTTTGGAATTAATTTTATCTTTAAGTCTAAATACCTTTTCTAAAAAACAGCGATCTTGCCAAGGAAATCTGATTTTTAAATCATTTGAAAAATAAGAATCTACAACCGCTTTGAATGCGTCAAAACATGTAAGAATTTTTTAAATTATATTTTGATCAAAAAAGATTTTCTAACAATCGCTCCACTGGGTTCGATTCCCAGCGGAGCGATTAATCGAAGATCTTTTTTCATTAAAATATAATGTAAAAAATTTGATAACAAATTATTTCCCATCTTGTCATAAAATGACGGTAATTATTTTCTGTTATTACAGTTATCCTGTAAATTACTCTGATAATAAATACAACATCTATCTTGAGATAGCGTATATTTCTGAAAAAGGATTTTGCTTTCTATCTCTCTAATAGCTTAATTGGGAAAGCACCCGACCGGAAATCGGAAGTTCTGTGGTTCGATTCCCAGTGGAGCGATTGTTAGAAGATCTTTTTTCATAAAAATATAATTTAAGAAATTTTTTTATCTGAAAAATCTTTATGAGCGGTACACCAAATGCGCGGATACAAACAGCTATGAGATATCAGACCAATAAATATATTCAATAATTTAATAATTTATTGATACCAGAATCTTTGAAATTCTTTGCGTTTATTTTTGCTTAGACACTCCAACTCATTGTCAAACGACTGAATAGAGAATGTTATTTTTAAAAAACCTCCAACGCCATCTGCACCAATTTTAATGTACGCTTCATCTACTTCACGAGATTCCTTAACAGCATCGATTATTTTTTGAAAAACTTTTTTAAATACAAAATATTCTTCTTTTGGCGTGTTTTCCGGTTTAGAGATAATTATTAACTGGCACTTTGTTACATCAAAATAAGAGTTAATTTGTTCTTTTGTCTTTTAGATTAGGTTCAGTTATTTTTCTTGTATTCGTTGCACTTCGAAGTGTTTTAGAGATTCCTCAAGTTGTATTAGTTGATAAAGCAAAATTAGTGCTAATTTTCAATAAATTTTCAGCGGATATGACCCATTCTTCAGCTTCTTTTTTTTCGTGAAATACTAACGATCGGTAGTGAGACGATCCGTCATATTCCCATAATTTAAATTAAATCGCTAAGCTGTGGGTGAATATTTATATTGATATGCCTCTGACTTATAAGTGGACAAGCAGGTGGAACGAAGGGGTCATTCACAAATCCTTCGATCATACGATCGATTGCGCGCGCCATCGGCGAGTAAGTGGGAATAGCGCGGGACCAATGCACTCTA
>JAAAKG020141879.1:0-11749 GCA_010014905.2 Druon quercuslanigerum
ATTAAGATTTTATTTAGATTTAGACTTAACAGACTTTAATAATTTTTAAATAATTTAAAAAATTTTAACATGGAAAGAATTATTTTATGAGGATTTCAAATATTTCATAAAGATTTTAAACAAATTAAAGATATTTTGCAAAGAATTTAATGATTTTCCAAAGATTGCAATCATTTTAAAAATATTATAAAATATTTATTAAATCTTTTCAATATTTTGTAAAGATTCTGTGTAGATTTAAAAGATTTTAAATAAAAAATAAAAAGATTTTATAAAATTCCAAAATATTTTTAAGATTTTTTAAAGCTTTTAAATATTTTGCCAATTTTTTGGATAGATCAATAAAATTTCACAAATACATCAAATATTTCACAAAGATGTGAAGTAGATTTTTGGAACAATTCAAACGATATGATGAATGTAATAAAAAATTAGGTTTTAAATTTAAAAAAATTAAATTAAATTTAAAAAGTACAGTTTATTTGGTGCTGAATACGAATTTAAGATAAAAATTCGAAATTTCGAAATAGCTGATCCAATATGGCGACCAAACACTTTGAAGTATACTATAAGTTGAAAGCCTCTAACTCATTGGATTTTGTTTTGAATTTCATTTTGAATTTTGGAATTCTGATACCGTATTCAGATTCAGAGTCTAAAAAACTTCAACACACCAATATTTATAGAAATAGGCCAATTTTACGTAATTTCGATTGGCCATATTGGATCCGCCATTTTGAATATTAGAATTCTGATGTCATTTTCAGGTTCGTGCACCCAAAAAACCTTTGTGTGCCAAGTTTCACGGGAATCGAAAAAGTATAAATCTATTTACTTCATATGACGCATATTGCGTCAAACGCACTCTTAAACATTTTTTTGTTGTTGACATAATATGCACTATACATATTCAAAGGGTTAATTTTTTCCCCCGGATTTACTATAAGCGACATTAAACAATTTGTTTTGCCAAATTGGATCAGCCAGTTTGAATTTTTTAATTCTGACAATCGAATGAGTATAAATCCGTTTATTTCACATGACGCATATTGCGTCAGACGAACACTTGGAAACTTTTTTTGACGCAATATGCATCATAGACTGTGAACGGGTTAAGTTTGTCCACGGATTTGTCATCAGCGATTAAAAAAGTCACTTTAAAATGCCTTTTATTTAAATCACGCAATTTTTTTTGTTTTAATCGGTCAAATTGGATTAGCTACTTCGAATTTTGGAATTCTGAGCGCATATTCAGATTCAGAGATCCAAATAACCTTTGTCTACTAAGTTTCATGATAATCTAAATAGTATAAATCTATTTAATTCATGTGAGGCATATTGCGTCAAACGCTGTTTTGTAAATTTCTTTTTTTTACTCAATATGCATCTTACACTGCCAAAGGTTTAGTTTTGTTCACGTATTTGCCATCAGTGACCTGGGAACCCACTTGGAACTGACTTTCATTTAAATCACGCAACTTTTTGTATTTTGGTCGGCCATATTGAATTCTCCATTAAAAATTTCTGAATTCTGATACCATGTTCGGATTCAGAGACCTAAAAAACCTTTATGTACCAAGTTTCATGAATATCGTAAAAGTATAAATCTATTTACTTCACATGACGCATATTGCGTCAAACGAAATATTGGCCATTGTTCTAAGCAATATGTTGAATACACTGCCAACGGGTTAATTTCGTCCCCGTATTCCGCATTACTGACCTAGAGACCTCCTTAGCTCTAACTTTTATTTAAATTACGCGACTTTTTGTATTTTGGCATGCTATATTGGATCCGCCATATTGGATCCGCCTTTTCTAATTTCGTAATCTTAAGTAATCTTAAGTTCAGTTTAAGTAAAATAAATTTTCTATCAAACTAATTTTAAGGATATACGTACCTTAGGTGGTTTTCGTGGTCTCTGATAACGAATCTGTAGTCAGACTTTAAAAATACAAAATGTCGGATTCAAAATGGTGGAAATTTTTTTTAAAAACTTACTTGACTTTTATAAGACTTGCCACTCGGGTTTTTTTTAGTTCGTTGATTACGAATCTGGAACCCAATTTGCAAAATTAAACATTGCGGATATTTTATTTTCATGAAGCTTTATATATGCGGGTTTTTAGGGTCGCTGAAAACGAATCTGAAGTTAGATTTAAAAAATTCAAAAAGGGTGATTCAAAATGGTGGACAAATTTTGAAAAATTTGTTGGATATTCACAAAATTTGTCATTCGGGATTTTTTGTGGTCGCTGATTACGAATCCGGAGCTCCCTTTGTAAAATGCAAAACATGCGGTTTCAATATGGTGAACGAGTTTTCAAAAATTTAATGGATTATTATGAAACATGGAATCTGGAAGTTTTTAGGGTCACGAATCTAAAAAGAATCTATCAAATCTAAATCTAACGAATATAAATCTAAAGAATCTGAATCTAACAAATCTGAAGTCAGATTTAAAAAATTCAAAATGGCGGATTCAAAATGATAAACAAATTTTGAGATATTTGTTGGGTTTTGATAAAACTTGCTACCCAGGGGTTTTTTAAGACACTGATTACTAATTCGGAGCCTACTTTGCTAAATTTAAAGTTGTGGATTCAATATGGAGGACGAGTTTAAAAAAATTAATGGATTTTCATGGATCTTGACATCTCGGGATTTTTAGAATCGTTGATTACGAATCTGAAATTAGATTTGAAAAATGCTAAATGGTAGATTCCAAATGGTGGACAAATTTTGAGAAATTTGTTGGATATTGAGAAAACTTGTCATCTGGAATTGGTTGTGGTAGCTGATTACGAATCCGGAGGCCAACTTGAAAAATTCAAAATATACAGATACAATATGGTGGATGAGTTTTCAAAACATTAATGGATTCTTATGAAACTTGGAATCTGGAAGTTTTTAGGATCTCGAATCTGAAAAGAATCTAACGAATCTGAAGTCTGATTTAAAAAATCCAAAATGGCGGATTCAAGATGATGGATAAATTTGAAGATATTTGTTGGATTTTGATCAAACTTGCCACCCAGGGGTTTTTGAGGACACTGATTACTAATTCGGAGCCTACTTTGCAAAATTCAAAGTTGTGGATTCAATATGGAGAACGAGTTTAAAAAAATAATGGATTTTGATGAAACTTGGAATCTAGAAGTTTTTAGGGTCTCGAATCTGAAAAGAATCTAATGAATCTGAATTCAACGAGTCTGCAGTCAGATATAAAAAATTCAAAATGGCGGATTCAAAATGATGAACAAATTTTGAAAAATTTGTTGGATTTTGATAAAAGTTACCACACAGGCGTTTTCGAGGACAGTGATTACGAATCTGGATCCCAATTAGCAAAATTAAACATTGCTGATCCAATATGGAGGACGAGTTTTCAAAAAATTAATGGATTTTGATGAAACTTGGAATCTGGAAGTTTTTAGGGTCTCGAATCTGAAAAGAATCTAAAAAATCTGAATTGAGCGTTTCTGAAGTCAGATTTAAAAAATTCAAAATGGCGGATTAGAAATGATGAACAAATTGTGAGAAATTTGTTGGATTTTGATCAAACTTGCTACCTAGGGGTTTCTGAGGACGCTGATTACTAATTCAGAGCCTACTTTACAAAATTCAAAATTGTGGATCCAATATGGAGGACGAGTTAAAAAAAATTAATGGATTTTCATGGAACTTGACATCTGGGTTTTTGTAGGGTCGCTGATAACGAATCTAAAGATGTATTTGAAAAATTCAAAATGTGTGATTCAAAATGGGGGACAAATCTTGAAAAATTTGTTGGCTATTCATACAACTTGTTATTCGGGATTTTTTTTGGACGCTGATTACAAATCCGGAGCCCGATTATAAAAATTTTAAATATGCGGTTACAATATGGTGGACGAGTTTTCAAAAAATTAATGGATTTTGATGAAACTTGGAATCTGGAATTTTATAGGGTCTCGAATCTGAAAAGAATCTAACGAATCTGAATCTAACAAATCTGAAGTTAGATTTAAAAAATTCAAAATGGCGGATTCAAACTGATGAACAAATTTTGAGATGTTTGTTGGACTTTTATAAAACTTATCACCCAGGGGTTTCTGAGGACAGTGATTACCAATTCGGAGCATACTTTGCAAAATTCAAAATTGTGGATCCAATATGGAGGACGAGTTTAAAAAAAATTTATGGATTTTCATGGAACTTGACATCTGGAGGTGTTTAGGGTCGCTGATAACGAATCTAAAGTTAGATTTGAAAAATTAAAAATGGGTGATTTAAAATGGTGCACTCATTCTGAACAATTTGTTAAATATTCATAAAACTTGTGATCCGGGATTTTTTGTTGTCGCGAATTACAAACTCGGAGCCCGATTTTCAAAATTAAAAATTGCGGTTACAATATGGTGGACGAATTTTGAAAAAATTAATGGATTTTAATGAATTTTGGAATCTGGAAATTTTTAGGGTCTTGAATCTAAAAAGAATCTATTGAAGCTGAATCTAACGAATCTGAATCTAAAGAATTTGAATCTAACAATTCTGAAGTCAGATTTAAAAATTCAACATGGCGGATTCAAAATGATAAACAAATTTTGAGCAATTTGTTGGATTTTGATGAAACTTGCTACCTAGGGGTTTCTGAGGACGCTGATTACTAATTCAGAGCCTACTTTACAAAATTCAAAATTGTGGATCCAATATGGAGGACGAGTTAAAAAAAAATTAATGGATTTCCATGGAACTTGACATCTGGGTGTTTTTAGGGTCGCTGATAACAAATCTAAAGCTGGATTTGAAAAATTCAAAATAGGTGATTCAAAATGGTGGACACATTTTGAAAAATTTGTTGGATTTTGATCAAACTTGCCACCCAGGGGTTTTTAAGGACACTTATTACTGTATAATAATTACTTATTTGATTAATAATTACTATATAATATATCGGAGCTAACTTTGTAAAATTCAAAATGGCGGATATAAGATGCCGGACGAGTCTTAAAAAAATTACTGCTTTTTCATGGAATTTGGCATCTGGGAGTTTTTAGGGCCTCTGATGACGAATCTGAAGTGAGATATAAATAATTCAAAATGGCGGATTAAAAGTGGTGGACGAGTTTTTAATAAATTAGTGAATTTTCATGAAGCTTGGTATTCTAGAATGATTTAAAAATGGTATTGATAAGAATTTTCTGATATTACTTTAAAAACATTGAATCTAGAGAAAAAAGTTGCGGATAAAAAAGGTGGTAATCTGGGTTACCACGATACCGCAAGGGGATAACAGTTTAAAGCGAAAATTTATTGATTAGCAGTTTTTCAATCTCCCTATAATGGACGAAAAAAGAAAAGTTGTAAAGTTATTGGGTAATTGTTGCGAAAATTGGGAAATCGTATACTTTAAACTTTCGTGGTGCGGCGACATAAGAGGATAAGCCGAATATTTACGATGCTTGAGGAACTCGATCGAAGTTTCGAAAGTTCAGGGTGCTACAGAATGTTACGAAAGTTTCATACTTGCGGAGTTTGGCCTACGATTTACATTAGGGAGCGCACACATAATACGCAGAAAAAAGGAAATTCAATTTTGTTTCAGGTTATTTTCATCATTGTTGTAGTTATAAAAGAAAAATTGGACCGGTGGCTGAAAATTAAATTTTTTACTGAAAAGTCGTTTTATGTTAATTTAAAAATACATTTTTTAAACTTACAATTAAGCTATCCCATTTTTGTTAAAATAGATTTCATCTCTAGTTAAAATATTTAATATTTGGTTGAAAATTTGACTTTTTTATTGCAAATTTTTTTTCGAAAACTTATCTTCTTCATTCAAAAATTTAACTACTTGTCCGAAAGTTGAACTACTTTTAAAAGAAATCATTTCTTCGTTAGAATATTTAACTATTTAATTAAATGTAAAATTTATTTTCTGAAAATTTATTTTATTGTTGAAAGATTGATTTTATTTTCTAAAAATTTCATTATTCTTATTCTGACAGAGAGATTTAATTGAATGTTAAATTTATTTCTCGAAAATTCATTTTTTGTTGAAAAATTGATTTACTTTTCTGAAAATTTCATTATTCTTTTTTTGATAGAAAATAATTTTTATAAGTTAAAAATAATTTTTTTTTATCAAAATGCAACAGGCTGATTGATAGTTGAACCCTCTTTTCAAAAATTCAGTATTTTAAATATTTATCATTTAAGATGGCAGTTTATCTCTTTGATTGAAAATCAACTACTTTGCTGGATTTTTTTATAACTTTCTTTACTGAAAATGTTGAAATTTCATTTTTGGCAAAAAATTTTGTACTGATTGAAAAAGTTCACTTTTGGCTCATAACTAAACTCTTTAAAAATTTTTTAAAATTAAGAATTTATGTTAAAAATTCATCTCTTTGATTAAAAAGTAAAATATGAGTTTCAATTTTCGATAGATTTTGACTATTCCATATTTGTTAAAAAATAGAATTCGTCTCTTGTTGAAATATTTTATATTTGGTTAAAAATTTTAATGTTTTATTGCAAATAATACTTTTTTTTGAAAACTTATATTTTTTGTTTAAAAATTTAACTACTTTTTCGAAAGTTCAACTAATTTTGTAAAATTCATTTCTTCGTTAAAATATTCAACTATTTCATTGGATGTAAAATTTATTTTCTGAAAATTCATTTTTTTGTTGAAAAATTGATTTTATCTTCTAAAAATGACATTATTCTTTTTTTGATAGAAAATAATTCTTATGCGTTAAAAAATAATTTTTTTTTCAAAATGCAACAGTCTGGTTGACAGTTGAACCCTCTTTACAAGAATTCAGTATTTTAAATATTTATTATTTAAGATGGAAATTTTTATCCTTGTATGGGAATTCAACTACTTTGCTAGATTTTTTATAATTTTCTTTACTGATCACAATTTCTTTTTTTGCAAAATATGTTGTACTGATTAACAAAGTCCACTTTTGGCTCAAAATTAAACTCTCTCGTTAAAGTTTCATAAATTAAGAATTTATGTTAAAATTCATCTCATTGTTTAAAAAGTAAAATATCAGTTTAAATTTTCGACTGCTTTTGACTATTCCATTTTTGTTAAAAATTAAATTCATCTTTTGTTAAAATATTTGATATTCGGTTGAAAATTTGCAAATAAAACTTTTTTTCGCAAATATCTTTTTTCCGCAAAAACCTAAGTACTCGTTGGAAAGTAGAACTTTTTTATAATTCATTTCTTCGTTAGAAGATTCAACTATTTAAATAAATGTTAAATTTATTTCCTAAAAATTCGTTTTTAAAAAAATTAATTTAATTTTCTGAAAATGTCATTATTCTTTTTTTGACAGAGAATAATTCTTCTACGTTAAAAAAACAAATTTTTTTTAAAAATGCAACAAGCTGGTTGACAGATAAACCCTCTTTTCGAAAATTCAGTATTTTAAATATTTATAATTTAAGATGGCAATTTATATCTCTGTTTATAAGTTTAATTACTTTGCTAGATTTTTTATAATTTTCTTTACTGAATATGTTTAAATTCCGTTTTTGGCTAAGAAATTGTTGCACTGAGTTAAGAAATCAACTTTTGGCAAAAAATTACACACTTTCATTAAGAATTAAACTCTTTTGTTGAATTTTTTTCAATTTAGAGTTTATGTTAAAAATTCACCTCTTTGTTTCAAAAATAAAATATCAGATACAAAATTAATTGCTTTTTGCAAATAAAACTTGTTTTTCGAAAACTTATCTATTTTCCTTAAAAATTTAAGTACTTGTTCGAAAGTAGAACTTTTTTAAAAAATTTTTCTTCATTAGAAAATTAAACTATTCAATTGAATTTTAAATTTATTTCATGAAATTTTTTGTTTGATTGTTAAAAAATTGATTTACTGTTCTCAAAATGTCATTATTCTTTTTTTTTAAATAATAATTCTTCTGCGTTAAAAGATCAATTTGTTTTTTAAAAATGCAACAGGCTGGTTGACAGTTAAACCATCTTTACAAAAATTCAGTATTTTAAATATTTATTATTTAAGATGTCAATTTATATCTCTGTTTGAATATTCAACTACTTTGCTAAATTTTTTATAATTTTCTTTACTGAACATGTTTAAATTCCATTTTTGGGTAACTAATTCTTGTAATAAGTTAAAAAAAACCTCGTTTGGCTAAAAATTAAACGCTTTCATAAAATTAAATTCTTTTGCTAAATTTTCTTCAATTTTTCATTTATGTTAAAAATTCACCTATTCAGTTGAAAAATAAAATATCAGGTTAAATTTTCGACTTCTTTTGAGTAATCCATTAAAAAAAAATAGAATTCATCCTTTGTTAATATATTTGATTTTTGGTTGAAAATTTGATTGTTTTATTGCAAATAAAACTTGTTTTCGAAAAATTATCTTTTTTGACCAAAAATTTAACTACTTGTTCAAAAGTTGAACTACTTTTTTAAAAATTTAATTCTTCGTTAGAAGATTTAAGTATTTAATTGAATTTAAAATTTATTTTCTGAAAATTCATTTTTTTGTTGAAAAATTGATTTTATTTTATGAAAATGTAATTATTATTTTTTGACATAATAATTCTGTTTTTTTAAAAAATCAATTTGTTTTTTAAAAATGCAAGAGATTGGTTGACAGTTAAACTCTCTTTACAAAAATTCAATATTTTAAATATTTATTATTTAAGATGTCAATTTATATCTCTGTTTGAATATTCAACTACTTTGCCAGATTTTTTATAATTTTCTTTACTGAACATGTTTAAATTCCAATTTTGGGAAACAAATTGTTGTATTGAGTTAAAAAATCAACTTTTTAGAAAAGTTAAACACTTTTATTTAAAATTAAATCGTTTTACTAAATTGTTTTCAATTCAGCATTTATGTTAAAAATTCACCACTTTAGTTGAAAAATAAAATATCAGGTTAAATTTTCGACTGCTTTTGACTATTCCATTAAAAAAAAAAATAGAATTCATCTCTTGTTCAAGTATTTAATATTTGGTTGAAAATTTGATTGTTTTTTGAAAATAATACTTGTTTTTTCAAAACTTATATTTTTTGCTCAAAAATTTAACTACTTGTTCGAAAGTTTAACTAATTTTCTAAAATTCTTATCTTCGTTGGACGATTTAACTATTTAATTAAATGTTAAATTTATTTACTGAAAATTATTTTTTTTTTCAAAAATTGATTTACTTTTCTAAAAATGTCATTATTCTTTTTTTGATAGAGAATAATTTTTCTGCTTTACAAAATCAATTTTTCTGTTAAATTTGTGATAGGCTGGTTGACTAGTGAACCCTTTTTTTTAAATTTAGTGTTTTAAATATTTATTATTTAAGATAGAAATTTATACCATTGTTTAAAAATTTAACTACTTTCTAAAATTTTTTATATTTTTTTTAACTAAACATGTTTCAATTCCAATTTTTGGCAAACAAATTGTTGTAGTGAGTTAAAAAATCAACTTTTTTGTAAAAATTAAACTCTTTCATTAAGAATTAAACTCTTTCGTTAATTTTTTATTTAATTAAGAATATATGTTGAAAATTTATCTCTTTGGTCAAAAAGTAAAATATCAGCTTAAATTTTTGACTACTTTTGAAAATATATTAATTTTTTTTAATCAACATCGTAATTGATTTAAGTATTTTGATAAAAATTCCTATTTTTGGTTAATAATTAATTCTCTTCAGAGAAAATATAATTATTTATTTGTTGATAGAAATTAATTTTTTCGCTTGATAAATCAGCGTTTTATTTAAAAATGCAATTTTTTGGTTGAATGTTCATAATCTTAGTTTAAAATTTATCTGCTAACAGATTTATTATTTTAATGTAGAACCAATCTTTTTGATTGGAAATGTAAGTATTTTTCTAAAAATTTATGTTGGTTTATTGAATATAAATGTTTTTAATCTCAAATCAAATTTCGTTTTTGTTTAAATATACTTAGTTTAAAGTCGAAATACTTTGTAAAAAACTAAATTTTTTTGTCGTGAAAGATTCATATATTGATTAGAAAATTGCAATATTTCCTGTAATTTAACTTCATTATAGGAAATTCTTATTTTATTTTCTTATTTTTATTAAATTTAAATTTAATAAATTATTTTTTAATTTCTTATTTTACTTTTTTTATTTATAGGTTGAAAATTAAATTATTCGGTTAAAGATTCATGTTTTTCTAGTTCAACTGTTCGGGTAGAAAATTAATATTGTGTCTAAAAAATTCTTCATTTTGTATGAGAGTTCAAAAATTGTGTTCGAAATTCGTCTTCTACTGTGGAATCTAACTGGTTTATTATTTGATTAAAAATTCGTCTTTTCACCTTTCTTGGTTAAAAATTCATCGCTCTTGACTGAAAGTGAAATTTTTGCTAAAATTTTATTTTTGTTTACATGTAAAAAAATTTCAAAATAATCAAAAAGATTTTGAACATTGGACACATATTTCACGGATTTCGAAGTTTTAAAAAAGCGTGTATACCAGATTTAAAATAAATCACAACAATTTCGCAAAGTTTTTCAAACTTGCAAAGTTTTTAAAGTATTTCAAGAATTTGAGAAAGTGTACTATATACACAGATTTTATATTTATTTTTTTATTTTAAAATATATTAAAATATATTTAAAAATATTTTATATTTTATTTACATTATATTATTTAATTAGATAATCATCAAAAATAAACATAATTAAAATAATCAATTTATTTAATTTAATATATTTTATATTTTTATTTATATTATTTATTATATTTTAATATTTTGATTTATTTATACAGATTTCAAACGATTTCAGAAGGTTCTAAAACAGTTTTGAAGATTTTCAAAAGATTTCACTAAGATATAAAATAATGCAATGTTATCAGCGAATAATCCAGATTTTACAAATATTTTTTAAAAAATTCAAAAATTTTAAGTAATTTTAAATATTTTTAGGATTTCACTCAAATACAAAATTTGTCACAAATATTTCAAGGATTCTATACTTTTTCAAAATTCTTTAGCAAATTGGAAAAGATTAAGAAGGATTTAAATAATTTTACAAAGGTTTTTAGTAAACCATATTTTCAAGACTGCAAAAGATTTTACACAGATGAGAAATATTTAATGATTTCAAATAAATTCAAAAGATTTCAGAAAGATTTCACAAATGTTTCTGAAGCATTTAGCGAAATTTTTACAAATATTCCAAACATTCGAAACATTTCAAAGAAATGGTTGACGAATAAAAAATGAAATGGTTCAAATGAAATGGCTCATTATCAATATCGTATTTCTGGCTGATTAAATTCATGTTTGCGGGTCATTCGGTGTGCCTCACTATCAGAGACATAAATCAATATCACATTTAGAATCCACGATATGCTTGATAGAATTCTCGGTCGTTATTCGTAGTAGAATCTTTCGAAATAAAATTGCAATTTTTACAAATAATATCTGGAGAGGTATCTTTCATATCATGCAGTAAATCATGCAATTTCATACGAAACGATTCTTAACGCTTCGCTTGCTTCACGAATCAGCTGCAAATGTGCACTACTGCCAGTTTTACTAGCTATAAAAGGAGTGGAATCTGAAAGTGAAACTCCGTGCAGAACATAAAAGAACTTTATCTATTTTACTTTTTTTGTGGATGTAAAAATAATTTATTCTCGCCATTTGAAATAAAGATTTATATATATATATATATTATATCATTATATTCTTAGGTGCGATTAAAATTTTAAAAAATATAATACTTTT
>JAAAKG020141881.1:0-11748 GCA_010014905.2 Druon quercuslanigerum
TAATTAAACAAAATTCGAATTTTTTACAAAAAAATAACTTTTCTCTATAAAAAAGGTAAAATTTTTTACGAAATAGATGAATTTTAAAAGAAATACTTAAATTTTTTTTTAAATAAATAAGTTCAACCAAAAAATTACTTTTCAACCAAATTTTTGAATTCTCTACGAAGAATTCTGCGCAACAAAAGAATTAAATTTTAATCAAAAAGACGAATTTTTAATCAAGAAGACGAATTTTTAACGCAAAATTCGAATTTTTTGCAAAGAATGGTTTTTCTCAAAAAAAGGTAAATTTTTCACAAAAAGATGAATTTTCAAAGAAATATTTGAATTTTTAAAAATATAATTAAGTTTTCAACCAATAAATTACTTTTTAATAACATTTCTGAATTTGATACGAAGAATATTTATTTGCTGCCCAACAACATAATTAATTTTCAATCAAAAAGACGAATTTTCAACAAAAAATTCGAATTTTTTACAAAAAATAACTTTTTTCTATAAAAAGGTGAATTTTTAAAGAAATACTTAAATAAATAAAAAATAATTAGGTTTCCGACCAAAAACCTGAATTTTTAATACAGCAGTTAAATTTTTAACCAAAAAATTACTTTTTAAAAAAATTTCTGAATTTTCAAAGAAATATTTAAATTTAAAAAAAATAATTTAGTTCTTGACCAAAAACATGAACTTTTAACAGAGCAGTTAAATTTTCAACAAAAAAATTACTTTTTAACCAAATTTCTGAATTTTCAAAGAAATATTTAAATTAAAAAAAAAATAATTTAGTTCTTGACCAAAAACATGAACTTTTAACAGAGCAATTAAATTTTCAACCAAAAAATTACTTTTGAACAAAGTTTTTGTATTTTCTACGAAGAATATTTATTTGATGCCCAACAAAATAATTAATTTTTTATAATAAAAACGACTTTCAATACAAAATTCGAATTTTTTACTAAAAACGTAGCTATACTTTATAAAAACGATCAATTGTTATCAAAATAGATTATTTTTCAAAGAAATATTTAAAATTAAAAAAAAAATATTAAAATTAAAAAAAAATTTAGTTTTTAACCAAAAAGATGTTTTTTCAACACAGCAGTTAAATTTTCAACCAAAAAAATTACTTTTCAACAAAATTTTGAACTTTATACGAATAATATTAATTTGCTGCCCAACAAAAATGACTTGCCTCGTTAAAAAAAGTGAAGTTTTTACAAATTAGATGAAGTTCCAAAGAATTATTTGAATTTTTTTTAAAATAATTAAGTTTTCAACCAAAAACATGAATTTTCAAAGCACAGCAATTAAATTTTCAACAAAAAAATTACTTTTTAACGAAATTGTTGAATTTTTTACGAAGAATATTAATTTTCAGCCCATCTAAATGATTTTTTTACAAGATGAATGATTTTTTAATAAAATAGTTGAGTTTTTAATTAAATATTTCAATTTTCAAACAAAATTATAAACTTTGAACACACCAGTTAAATTTCCAAGAAAGTATTTAGGTTTTCAACCAAAAATATGAGTTTCCTATGCAAAAATTGAATTTTTAAAGAAAAATTAATTTTTTATTAAAACTGTTGAATTTACTACAAAGTAAATTAATTTTTCACAAATATTATACAATTTTCATCTAAAGGATGTACTTTTAAAAATCAAAATTAATTTGAGCAGCCGATCTTTGATGAAATGGTTATTTTATTAAAACAAAAAACAGAATAATTAAATGTGCGGTTAAAAAAACTAATTCTAAAAAAAATTTAATTGTTTGAAATGTATTTGGATCACATAATAGTTTAAGAAAACTATCAATAAAAAGGTGAGATATTTGCGCAGACCGAACCGCAGAAGAAGTAGCTCAAAGCCCCTTGAGATTGACTCGAGGTCCGTAAACTTGAATTTTATCGGTGGCTTTTAGCCAAGGATATCCAAGGTGCAGTGTGCAATTGTCGTCACGTAACAGTGTCAGTATGAATGGATTTCTCGGTCTATCAAGAAAGAAAAAAACAATTTTTTTTTTACTCAAATCGAAGCTGAATGCCGTGAGCTATATCAAATTGCGGTATCCATCGATTCCAGGCGTCCGCCACAATAATTTCGTTTTACATTGATGCTCATTCGTTCGAGCTCATTAAGAATATTCCAGTTCACATATCATGAAAAGGCCGTTTAGACTTATCTCGTTCAGTATAAAAGAAGAAAAATGATCCATGACTCATTGTGCCAAAGTCGGAATTGAGAAAGCACAAAACTCTCATTTATTGTGTCCAGATATTTTTACTATGAGAACGACTGAACCGATCTGGGATACTAATGGGCCACCTTGGAGAGCTTTACTCAGTCAATTTAATTGGAGCGAAGAGTATGGATCTCAGTTTCCGTATTTTTAGGTGATTCTTAAAATATGGTGACTCTGTGAAGCTCTTCACCTAAGCTGATTGCTAAAGAGATTGATCAGCGAACTGGGTCGGAGCGGTTTTGCAGGGAGGACAGTCAATAAAAAGATGATTTGATTCAAAGAAAACTTTTGATCCACGTGTAACTCACTTGTAATCAAATTGTAATAAACTTGTAATCCAATTAAAATCCAATTATAATCCGATATAATCCAAGTGTAATCTGACATAATCCAGAGTTTAAAAATCAAGGTTTGCAATCTAAAATATTCGGGAAATTCGACTGATCCACGTAATCCTGTTATAACCAAGATAAATCCACTTATACTCCATTTACATTTCATTTGCATTTCATTTGTAATCCACTTGTAATCCACTTGTAATCCACTTGTAATACACTTGTAATCCACTTGTAATCACATTCTAATTTAAGGTAATTTAGGTGTAATCTGGCAGAACTTAGAGGATTACACTTGTAAGCCAATTCTAATTCAAGGTAATCTACGCGTAATCTGACATAATCCAGGGTATTCCACTTTTAATCCAAAACATTAGAAGTAATTGAAGTAATTTAAGTAATCCAATTGTAATCAAGATAAATCCACCTATAATACAGGGTAATGCATTTGTAATCTACTTGTAATACACTTGTAATCCATTTGTGATTCACTTGTAATCCACTTGTAATTCATTTGTAATCCACTTGTAGTTCACTTGTAATACACTTGTAATCCAATTCTAATTCAAGGTAATTTAGGTGTCATCTGGCAAAACCTAGAGTATTACACTTGTAATCCAATTCTAATTGAGGGTAATCCGCGCGTAATCTGACATAATCCAGAGTATTCCACTTTTATTCAAAAACTTTAGAAGTAATTGAGGTAAATTAGGTAATTCAATTGTAACCAAGATAAATCCACTTATAATCCAGCGTGATACATTTCTAATACACTTGTAATTAACTTGTAACCCACTTGTCATCCACATCTATCCACTTGTAATACATTTGTAATCCCATTCTAATTCAAGGTAATTTAGGTGTAATCTGGCATAACATAGAGTATTAAACTTGTAATTCAATTCTAATTCAGGGTAATCCATGCGTAATCTGACGTAATCCATAGTAATATAATTTTAATCCAAAAATTTAGGAGTAATTGAGGTAATTTAAGTAATCCAATTTTAACCAAGATAAATCCACATATAATCCACCTTAATCAACTTGTAATACACTTGTAATCCACTTGTAATCCCTTTATAATTCGGAGTAATTTAGGTGTATTCTGCCATAACCTAGAGTATTACACTTGTAATCCATTTCTAATTCAGGGTAATCGACGCTTAATCTGACATAATCCAGAGTATTCCACTTTTAATCGAAAACTTTTGGAGTAATTGAGGTAAATTAGGTAATCCAATTGTAACCAAGATAAATCTACTTATAATCCAGCGTAATACATTTCTAATACACTTGTAATTAACTTGTAACCCACTTGTAATCTACATGTATCCACTTGTAATCCCACTCTAATTCAAGGTAATTTAGGTGTAATCTGGCATAACCTAGAGTATTAAACTTGTAATCCAATTATAATTCAGGGTAATCCATGCGTAATCTGACGTAATCCATATTATTACAATTTTAATACAAAAATTTAGGAGTAATTGAGGTAATTTAAGTAATCAAATTTTAACCAAGATAAATCCACTTATAATCCGCCGTAATCCACTTGTAATCCACTTGTAATCCACTTGTAATCCCTTTCTAATTCGGGGTAATTTAGGTGTAATCTGCCATAACCTAGAGTATTACACTTGTTATCCATTTCTAATTCAGGGTAATCCATGCGTAATCTGACGTTAGCCATAGTATTATAATTTTAATCCAAAAATTTAGGGGTAATTGAGGTAATTTAAGTAATCCAATTTTAACCAAGATAAATCCAATTATAATCCATCGTAATCCTCTTGTAATTCACTTGTAATCCCTTTCTAATTCGGGGTAATTTAGGTGTAATATGCCATAACCTACAGTATTACACTTGTAATCAATTTCTAATTCAGGGTAATCGACGCTACATTTTTTTGGCGATTTGACTTTAAAGTTAAAAACAGAAGTTAGTAAAGGAAAGAGTAGGAGTGAATGCGATGAGGAACGTCAGGTGAAGAAGAAAGAAGTAAGAAGGAAATTAAAATAATGGAGAAAAGGAAAAGTAATTGCTAAAAAAATATTGTTCAAAAAAATAATATCCAGAAATGTGTGATAAAAGAATAGGAGAGAAATAGAAGGTTATAAGAAAATGTAAAGCATGCAGGGTATAAGAAGAGGTTTTTGAGGGTAGTCAATAGAAACCGTAAAAGAAGGAAGAAAAAAAAAGAGGGTATGAAAATAGTAAATAATAAAAAATTTATTGCTTCAATATGAGGAGCATACAAGAAAATTAGAGAGGAAAAGAGAGAATGGAGGAAATTGGGAAGAGAAAGAGGCTCTTTCCTTTCTCTTCCCCTTTTAAGATGTAATGAAGATGGCGGGAATAATAAAAGATGGGAAGAGAACTTTTTTATCTGAAAGTTTGAAAAGAAAAGAAGTAGAGGTAAAAAGGAGCCACCGAATTTAAGGATTATAAGGGAAGAGGAAGAAACGATAACATTGTTTATAGATTTAAAGGTGAGAGAAGGAACACAAGGGATTGAACCAAGTACTGGTGCAAGGAAGAGGGAATGGAAGTTTTAAGAGAAGCTGAAGAGGCGAAAGAGTTGAACCGAGTACTGGAAGAAGAAAGAGGGAATGGAAGTTTTAAGGGAAGCTAAAGAGGCGAAAAAAATATAGAAGAGAGAAGAGGATGGAAGATAGAGTAAGCGAGATGGAAAGGAGAAAGAAGGAGGTGTCTAAGCTACAGAGATAGAGGAGATGAGACTGAAGTAAACGGTGCATAATTAAAGAAAAGAGACAGAGAAAGAAAATTGTTAAACAGAATGGGAATGACTAAGAAATCAAAATACAAGAAATGGTACAAAATAATTAAAAATAAAGTTACAAAGTATTTAGAAAAGGTATAAAGAGAGAGAGAGAGAGAATGAGAGCAATAATAGAAAGGTTTAGGTTGTAATGTATAAGAGAAAGGATCTATTGAGAAGAAAAGAGAAGAGGACGTGCAGAATCTAGTAATGGGATGAGAAAATACGGAATCATATATGAAAAGGATGCAGAGGAGAAATTAAAGATAAAGGTTCAGGTAGAAGATAAGAGAAAGAAAAATGAAAAGAAAGCCGCTTAGCAGCGTACATGCTTACAGGTAGTATAGTATAGTGCATTAAAGGATTGGAAGAATGCTTGGATACAGTGAAGATTGATTAAAAATAATAAGGTTGGGAAGAGAAGAGAAGAAAAAAAAGAATGGAATCTGAAGGGAGTAAAGTTACAAGACAATGTGATGATCTCATAATCTGATAATGATCTGAAAAAAATGAGAGAAAAGGATGAATTCAAATATAGTAAAGACAAAGATGATAAGGTTTGGAAAAGAAGAAAAGAAAAAATTAATGGAATCTGAAGGGAATAAAGTTATAAGACAATGTGATAGGGTTCGTCAGATGTGAAGAGTAGAAAAAAGAAGGTTTAAAAAAGATAGGAGAATGTGGTTGTTTAAAACGCTGGTATGGCCGGTAAAGTTAAGAGACTAGGAAGGTTAAAACAGATATATGAAAGGTGGATGCTAGAGGTGCAGTGGAGGAAACTTGTATGGTGAGAGAAGAAGCACAAAGGTATAAATTAGGTAATAGGGAAGAGAGAATTATCGAAAAAAAATGATGGGAAAAGGATGAATCCAAATATAGTAAAGACAAAGGTGATAAGGTTGGGAAAAGAAGAAAAGAAAAAAATAATAGAATATGAAGGGAATAAAGTTACAAGACAATGTGATAGGGTTCGTCAGATGTGGAGAGTAGAAAAAAGAAGGTTTAAAGAAGATAGGAGGAGAATGTGGTTGTTTAAAACGCTGGTATGGCCGGCAAAGTAAAGAGATTAAGAAGGTTAAAATAGAGCTACGAAACGTGGATGCTAGATGTACAGTGGAGGAAGCTTGTATGGTGAGAGAAGAAGCACAAAGGTATAAATTAAGTAATAAGAAAGAGAGAATTATCGAAAAAGTTTGTGAAGGTTGTAGAATAAATGAGATTAAGGACGATATAACTAACGAGAGAAAAATAAGATAAAAATAGTTCTTTGGAGATAAAGATATAAGAGATGGGACAGTATACGAAGAAATATAGAAAAGAGATAGGGAAAGACAATAAATGGAAAAAGGGAGATTTATAAGGAGTCAAAAGGTACAAATGGTACAAGTTTTTAGGTAGGAGGAGTTAAGGGAAGGGGGGGGGGAGTAGAGGAGAGACTTCAGAATCGCGATAGGTAAAAGGAAACATAAAAGCATGTATGGGAAGGATGCAGGAGAGGAATTGAGTCTGGTTTCTCTAGGGGATCTAAAATTTATTCCGCAGCATACCTTAGAGAGGTTGTACAATGTACATGTGGAATTTGAGGGAATCTGGGGAGTAGCCTTCTAGATTGTAGAATCTAGAACTTAAATACTTGCCTCATCGATTCGGTTCGCTTAATTGTCCGCTGGTATCTGCTAACGACCCGGCTCTGCTGTTTCGTTCGCATGTTGGCGTGCCGCCAACCACCAACCGCCCTTAATGTAGGTCGTGTTAGGTGGATATTGTGTGCAGTAAGGCCTGATTTAAGAAGCCGCGAAACTCCCTAGGGAGCACCGAGGTAGCATAGTGCCAAGCTATGAATCGAGATTCCAGCCTGCTACCCTGCCTTCAAAGAGGACGACGTTGATGACGCTCAGGCTCTTTTTTCACCTCAATCCCTCTTCCTCTAACTCCTCCTAGCTCACACTTTCCGACAGCAAATAACATGTTTTAAACCCCCTGACACAGATTTTAATCTTTCTTCTCATCAATTTTCTCCTTATTCTACTTTCTCTATTCCGAAAATCTGCAAAACTTTGTATAGATTCATTTGCGAGAAGAATATTTTTTCCAGAGCCTATCATTTTGTGTAATCAGGGACACTTTGTGTAATCTGAATTTAAAAGTGGGTAGTAGGGTGTTCTACAAAAAACTATTTTTTTGTGTAAATAAATTTTTTTTAATAAAAAAAACAGCTGTCCTGAAACCTAACCTTTCCAGGGGTTGAAATATCGAATTGTGTACTTTAATCATTTGGTAGGATAGAGGAAGGACAATAAAAAATATGAAGCATTCATATTGAACTCCTATAAAGGGTAGCTTTTTTCGATTAGGGGTAGTATTTTTGGTTTTATTGATTGAATTTAATTTTCCTCCAGGACAACGTTTTTGATAATGGTTTATATTTTTGGATAAAAAATGCAAATCATTTGTAGAAAATTCATCTTTTTAACTTGAAATTTCAGCAGTTGGGTAGAAAATTAACTTTTTGAAGAAAATTAATCACAATAATTGAAAAATTAAATATTTTGTTGAAAATTCCAGCTTTTTTATGAGAATGAACTTTTTTTATAAAAATTAATATTTTTGTAGAAAACTCATCTGTTTGGCTTTGAAATTTAAAAATTTGGTGCAATTTCTTTTTTTTTTTAGTTGAAAATTTATTGTTTTGGTTTATAATTTTATCTTTTGACCGAAATTTCATCTTTTTTTTGTGAATACAACTTTTTTATGAAAATGAACATTTTCGATAAAAATTCATATTTTTGTAGAAAATTCATCTTTTTGTAAAAACGTCATCTTGTTGGTTTCGAAATTTAACAATTTGGTTGAATTTCTTTTTTTTAGGCTTGAAAATTTAATAATTTTGTTGAACATTTTTTAAAAAATAATTTTATCTTTTTTTTAGTTGTAAACCCAACTTTTTTTTTTATTAAAAAAGTTAGTAGTAGAAAATTCATCTTTTTGGCTTTTAAATTTAACAATTTAATTGAACTTGTTTTATTTGGATTGAAAATTTAACGATTTTGTTGAAAATTGATCTTTTTGTTTTAAATCCAACTTTTTTTATGAAAATCAACTTTTTGGATAAATATGAATATTTTAGAAATTTCTCCTTTTGTCTTCGAAATTTAATAATTAGGTTAAATTTCTTTTTTTTAGGATTGAAAGTTTAACAATTTTGTTGAAAAGTATCTTTTTGTTTTATACTTTCATCTTTTTTTTTTTGTTGCAAATCCAACTTTTTTTATTGAAATGAACTTTTTCGAAAAAAATTCATAATTTTTGTAGAAAATGCATCTGTTTGGCTTTGAAATTTAAAAATTTGGTGCAATTTCTTTTTTTTTTAGTTGAAAATTTATAGTTTTGGTTTATAATTTTATCTTTTGACAGAAATTTCATCTTTTTTTTGTGAATACAACTTTTTTATGAAAATGAACTTTTTCGATAAATTTCTTAGAATTTCTTTTTTTAATGTTTAAAAATTTAACAATTTTTTTTAAAACTGATCTTTTTGTTTTACAATTTCATCTTTTTTTAAAACTGTAAATAAGAGTTTTTTAATGAAAATGAACTTTTTCGACAAAAATTCATATTTTTTGTAGACAATTCAGCTTTTTGGCTTTGAAATTTAACAATTGGGTTCAATTTCTTTTTTTTTAGTTAAAAATTTATCTTTTTGGTTTATAATTTCATCTTTTGGTCGAAATTTCATCTTTTTTTGCTGTAAATCAAACTTTTTTATGGAAATGAAATTTTTGGATAAAAATTCATATTTTTGTAGAACCTTTATCTTTTTGTCTTCGAAACTTAACAATTTGATTGAACCTATTTTTTTAACATTGATATTTAACAATTTTGTTGAAAATTATCTTTTTGTTTTACACTTTCATCTTTTTTTTAGTTGTAAATCCAACTTTTTTATTAAAATGAACTTTTTCGAAAAAAATTTATAGTTTTTGTAGGAAATTCGTCTTTTTGGCTTCGAAATTTAACAATTTAGTGGAATTTTTTTTTTGAGTTGAAAATTTATCTTTTTGTTTTATAATTTCATCTTTTGGTCGAAATTTCATTTTTTTTTGTAAATACAACTTTTTTATGAAAATGATCTTTTGGAATAAAAATTCCAATTTTTGTAGAAAATTCATTTTTTGGCTTCGAAATTTAACAATTTGGTTGAATTTATTTTTTTTAGGCTTGAACATTTAACAATTTTGTTAAAATTTTGTTTTGTTTTACAGTTTCATTTTTTTTTTGTAAATCCAATTTTTTTTATGAAAATGAACTTTTTGGATAAAAAATGAATATTTTTGTAGAAATTCATTTTTTTGGCTTCGAAATTTAACAATTTGGTTGAATTTCTTTTTTTAGGCTTGAAAATTTCACAATATTGTTGAAATTTTTTTTTTGTATTACAATTTTTTTTTTTAGTTGTAAATCCAACTTTTTTATTAAAATAAACTTGTTCGAAAAAAATTTATAGTTTTTGTAGAAAATTCATCTTTTTGGCTTCGAAATTTAATAATTTAGTGGAATTTTTTTTTTTGAGTTGAAAATTTATCTTTTTGTTTTATAATTTCATCTTTTGGTCGAAATTTCATTTTTTTTTTGTAAATACAACTTTTTTATGAAAATGATCTTTTGGATTAAAAGTTCCAATTTTTGTAGAAAATTCATTTTTTGATTTCGAAATTTAACAATTTGGTTGAATTTATTTTTTTAGGCTTGAACATTTAACAATTTTGTTAAAAATTTTTTTTTGTTTTACAGTTTGTAAATTCATCTTTTTTCTTTCATCAAATTCATCATTTCTTAGAATTTCTTTTTTTACGGTTGAAAATTTAACAATTTTATTGAAAAATTATCTTTTTGATTTATAATTTTATCTTTGGGTCAAAATATCATCTTTTTTGGTTCTAAATCCAACTTTTTTGATAAAAATGAACGTTTTGGATAAAAATTCAACTATTTTGTAGGATATTTATCTTTTTAGCTTTAAATTTTAACAGTGTGGTAGAAAATTAATTTTTTGTATCGAATTCACGACTTTGTTTAAAAATTTAAATATTTGGTTAAAAAATCGTCTTTTTAGTTTAAATATTTGACAATTTTAAAACAAAATAAACTATTTAGTTAAAAAAATTAATTTTTTTGAAAATTCACATTTACAATTTTAATATTCATATTTCTCGTAGAAAATGTATAAATTTAACAATTTTGTTGAAAATTGATCTTTATAGATTTGAAATCCATCTCTTTTGGTAAAAATTTCATCTTCTTTGGTTGATATTTTCGGGTTAAAAATTCATCTTCTTTTTTTATTAATTTATTAATTTATTAATTTATTAATTAATTTCACCATGTTAGCTTGACATTTCAACAGATTGGAAGAAAATACATTTTTTGTAGCAAATTAATCACTTTAGTTAAAAATTAAAATATTTTGTTAAAACCTAATTATCAGGTGAATAATTTTTTTAAAATATTAAATTAAAAAAGATTAAAATTTAGTTTCTGAAAATTAGGTGACATAAATTGATTATTTATTTAAACATTATATAATTGAATATTTGATATAAAAAAAATCATTATAAAAGTTTATTTTAATTAAAAAATTCCGATTTTAATTACACAATTTTTTTAATGATTCTGATGTTTAATGCTTTTTAAGTTATAAATACATTAATTAATTATTACCTGATTTTTTAAATAATATGATATTACATAAAGATTGAATTACAATTTTTTTTGATTAAGTAACCTAAATTTATTATTTACATTTAGTTTATGTAATTTATGTAAATTAATTTATAAAATTTAAAATTTTTGGAAAATTGTTTTTTAAAATTAGTGTAATTTAGTAATTTTTTTATATAATTTTAGATTTTAAAGAAGTTTAATATTAATCAATTTACAGCATAAAAATGAACAAACAATCATTTTCATTAATAGCTTAAAATATTTTCTACTTTTTATTTTTATAACAATCACAATTATTAATAAAATTTTCAACTCATTTCAGAAAAGTAAAAATATATTTGTGATACTCATTCCAAAAAATCACACAAACTTACAAAAATTACGTAATTAAAATAAAGGTATTTCAGAAATAAATAAACTTTTATTATACAAATTTATGTTCAGCGGATTAAAATTTTTTTAAACTGCATTTAAAATTTAATTATTTAATTAATTATTCAATTAATTATTTAATTATTGTAAAAGTAATACATAATATTGAATTACACAATCTGGAAGTAAATAATCAATTCATGCTACTTAATTTTTAACATCTTAAATTGACTTTTTATCTAATTTAATATTTTTATCCAAATTAATTAACTAAAAATTAATTAAATAGTTA
>JAAAKG020141882.1:0-13471 GCA_010014905.2 Druon quercuslanigerum
TGCATTTTCAGGCGATACCGATCACTTTCGCATTTTCGGCTCGCCATATTGGATCCGCTATTTTAAATTTTGCAATTCTAAGGTTGGATTCGTTTTCAGCGACCCTGGAAACCTCCGAGTAACAAACATCAAGCAAAACGCATCAATTTTCATATTTTTCGTCCGCCATATTGTATCCGCCATTTTGAATTTTGAAAATTCCTCAAATCTGACGCCATTTTTGAAATCAGTGACCTCGAAAACTCTTATATACTCAGTTTCAAGGAATTTGACTGTGAGGAAAAATGTATTATTCAAAGGGATAAATTTCATTGGTCAAAACGTTTTTTGATTCTCATATATCGCGATCGAAACAAAAAATCATCGTAGTCAAAAACGAATCACAAATCCAGTTAGAGTTGAACCGGATGGAAATATGAGTGCCGGCACAAATGGGTTTACTTTTTCTTGGAGGAAAAACGAATTAAGCGCTATGAGCAAAAACAAGTTTTTTTTTGTTTTTCTCCGACTTCATTTTTAGTCCACTTTTAATATCAGCGCCTCATTTGATTGATAGTTTCATTTCTATTTTCACGCTGGTAAACAAGATATCTACACTGATTGATGGTAACTATCTCTGATGATAATACAGATTCCTTTAAATTAAAAAAATAGTTAAATTTTCAACCCATATGAGAAATTTTGAATTAACGTTATTTTTCGTCAAAAAAAATGAATTTTCAACAAAACAGTTTAATTTTAAACCTAAAAAGTTGACTTTCTAATAAAATAGTTGAACTATCAAGCGAAGCGGACGAATTTTTATTACAGTAAACTAATTAAATTTTCTACGAAAAAGACGAATTGTTAAGGAAATAGATCAATTTTCAACTAAAATGATGAATTTCCAAAAAACAAACAAACAAAAAGGCGGATAATATTTCAATATAAGGTTGTATACTTTAGGAAAAATTAAATATTGTGTATTGCCGGAAAACCAAAGAAGTCTCTGGAATTCTTTAGAATCCTGTCAAAAATGAAAATTATGTTGACGATAAAATATAACTGAAAAGAAAGCTAAAATCCTTGATCGGCTGGACTTTAGTTTTCTCTTCCGAAATTTTGTACCGTTGACGTAATTTGATTTTTGTCAGGATTATAGGAAATGCTAGGTTAATTACATCAAGTTTAAAAATTCATCCCCGAAAAAAATGTGCCGTAAAATAAAATTCAAGTACGCGCCTATAGGCACCTTACCTTATTTCATCACCGAGAGTACGATATTTCACTTATTTAGATGCTTTGGTATGTTTCATTCTGGAAAAGGGTTTGAGACTTGCCCCATAGGGCAAATATTAAACAAAACCTTTTTTTTGACAAAAAAAATATGCCAAAAGAGACAAATATGCCGGAAATTAAGATTAAAATCGAACTAAATAATATTTGCTGGAAGAGAATACACAATAAAAAATGAATTCTCTGTTTCTTGTTGCAGAGTTAAGTTCTCAATTTGATAGGTTACCTAATGGCCAGCCTATTCCGTATACTCCTCGTCCCAGAGCTTCTTATTCTCTTGGTAGACGTGATTCTTGGGCTTCGTCTGAAAGGGCTTCTTTTGAAAGGGATTCTTCTGAAAGGACTCATCCTGCTGTCGAGCCTGTTCTTCGTGCCAGGTCGAGGTCTATTGATGCCAGGCGTTCTTTTTCACGCATACTTGGACATAGTCTTGAAGAACTTCGATTTATTCGGTTTATTCCCATCACGAATCCGAACCGGAAATACGAAATTCGAATATACACTTTTCCTGCCGATACAGAACTTCAATTGAAAGGAAGGCGTAATGTCCTTGTTCCCGTCCCAACCGACCCACAACCTGTAATATCAACGTCCAATGGTGACATCTTTGCAATCTTGATGACGAGTACTAAAACATTTCGTGGAATGTATTCAATAAGATATGGCGCTCAAAGACGGTCAAAAATAAACTTGTACAGCGGCAAAGTTGGAGGAATGACCAACAAAGAAATCCAGGACTCTCCATTAGGCAGCTCTTCACGAATCACACAGGTTTTCACAGAGGAATATATACAACATTAATTTAATTTTTAAGAAATTGTAAAACTAAAGTATAATGTTGCAACATTATACTTTTGATCTTACTTTTAAAGTAAGGGGCAGTACTTAAATTACGTAAAGGATTATAGGCCCTCTCTAAGACCTCCTCCCCGTGTTACAAACCGTAACATAATATTTTTACACAAAATAGATAAACTTTTAATATACTGGTTAAATTTTCAACCTAAAAAGGTAAATTCCTAACCAAAAAAACTCATACTTTATATTTCAATAAAAAAGATAAAAGTTATTTTCAAAGAATTTTTACCAAAATGAAGAATTTTCAACAAATAAAGATTTTTTTCTGAAGAAAGAAATAAAAGTTTTTTTTACATTATTTGACCTTCAAAACAAAAGAAGAATTTTCCCTAAAGAAATTGAATTTTCAAAAAAAAAATATGAATTCAGCAAAAAATTAATATACCACAAAACTAATGCATTTTTACCTAATAAAAATGAAATTAAATAAAAATAGAAAAGTTACATTTTTAGTAAAACAAAATAAGTTTAAACCAAAGCAGGCTTTCCTACTAAACAGTTAAACTTTCAACCAAAGAGATGAATTTTCAACTAAAAACATAAATCTTTTAAAAAATGATTTCTTAGAAAGTGATGCAACCAAATCTTTCAAACAAAATAGCTGAATGATCTCGTGAATAATCAAGCAAAGGATAATAATTTTAAACCAAAAAGTTGCACTTTCATTTTACAAAATGAAATAATAGTTGAATTTCCATCCAAAAAATTTTTTCTTCCATTCAACATTATTGCAACCAAAAAAATATTTAAATTCTCTACCAAATAGTTTAATTTTTATCCAAGAAAGAATAAGTTTGTACTAAAGCAAATTAATTTTTTTATAGAAAACGAAAAACATGAAAATATAAATTTTAAATAAAAAGTAAATTTTCTATAAAATAGTTAAATTTTTAACAAAACAGTAGAATTTTCAACTAAACAGTTTTTTTTTATCCAAGGAAGATTTAATTAAATCTTTTTAAGTTGAATTTTCACCCAGAAAAGATTTCAGTTCTTTTTTTAACACAAAAATATTAAAATAAAAAAAGTAAATTTTCTCTGAAATATTCCAATTTTTGATAGAATAGAAGAATTTTTAAACAAAAAATATTTATTTTTAACGAAATTGTTGAATTTTCAACCAAACAGTGTTGCAGTTTTATTTCAGAAAGTTAACATTTCTTCTAAAACAAATGAATTTTTTTTTTACTTTTAAAAAAGAGTAAAATTTGTATCCAAAGAAGAGTCTAGTTAATTATCCAACACCCAAAAAAGAATTGTAAACAATTAGTTATTTTCTGCTTAATAGTCAAATTTTTAACCAAAAAGCATGACCTTTGAACAATATTTTAAAATTGTAAATTTTCATTTAAAAAAATGAAATTTCTCCTAAAACAGGTGAATTTTTGAATCAAAAAAATAAATTTTCAAAAAAATAGTTGAATTTCAATCCAAAAAATTTTTTTCAGCCATTCAACATTTTTTCAACAAAATTCGTGTGTTTCTATCAAAATATTTAAATTTTCTACCAAATAGTTGATTTTTTATCCAAGAAAGAAGAAATTTGTACTAAAGCAAATGAATTTTTTTTGTAGAAAACAAAAAACTTTTTTTTAACGTTGAACTTTCATCCGGGTTCATTTTTCAACATGAAAAAATAAATTTTAAATAATTTTAATTAATTTTTATCCCAGAAAGATTTAATTAAATTCTTTTATGTTGAATTTTCACCCAGAAAAGATTTCAGTTCTTTTTTCATCACAAAAATATTAAAATAAAAAAAGTAAATTTTCTTTGAAATATTCCAACTTTTAACAGAATAGAAGAATTTTTAAACAAAAATTATGAAGTTTTAACAAAATTGTTGAATTTTCAACCGAACAGTATTGCAGTTTTACTTAAGAAAGATAACATTTCTTCTAAATAAATAAATTTTTTTTTACTTTTTAAAAATAGTACAATTTTCATCCAAAGAAGAGTCTAGTTAATTATCAAACACCCAAATAAGAATTGTAAACAATAACTTATTTTCTGCTAAATAGGCCAATTTTTAGCCAAAAAGCATGACTTTTTAACAAAATTTTTAAATTTTCAACCAAACAGTTGCATTTTTATGAAAAAAAAAATGAAAAATCCAACTAAAACAGGTGAATTTTGAAAAAAAAAAAATTCAAAAAACGAGTTAAATTCTTACAAAAAAATATTTCAATTGACTTTTTAGCACAAAAATTATAATTTTAAACAATAAGTAAATTTTCTAGGGATTAATTTAATTTTCATCAAAATAGTTGCATTTTTATCCAAGAAAGATGCAATATTTCTACTAAAAAATATGAAATTTTAAATAAAATAAAACAACAAAGTTTGTTAGAAAAATACAGTTTGCATCCAAAAAAGTTCTCACTCGGCTTATCAGGAACAAAATATGAATCATAAACAAAACCTTAATGTTCTACGAAAAAATTTTAATTTATAACCCAATAAGATGCATTTTTTACAAAACAGTTGAATTTTCAACCAAACAGTGTTGCAGTTTTATTTAAGAAAGATAGCATTTCTTCTAAAACAAATGAATTTAAAAAAAAAACTTTTAAAACATATAAAAATTTTCATCCAAAGAAGAGTCTAATTAATTATCCAACAACCAAATAAGAAATGTAAACAATAGGTTATTTTCTGCAAAATAGTCAAATTTTTAGCCAAAAAGCATGACTTTTTAACAAAATTTTTAAAGTTTCAACCAAACAGTTGCATTTTTATGAAAAAAATGAAAAATCCAACTAAAACAGGTGAATTTTGAAAAAAAAATTCAAAAAACGAGTTAAATTCTTACCAAAAAATATTTCAATTAACTTTTCAACACAAAAATTAGAATTTTAAACAAAAAGTAAATTTTCTAGGGATTAGTTTAATTTTCAGCAAAATAGTGGTTCTCAGTGGGCTTATCAACAATAAAATATGAATTATAAACAAAAGTTTAATGTTCTACGAAAAAAGTTTAATTTTTAACCCAATAAGATGCATTTTTTATAAAACAGTTGAGAGAAACTGTCAAATTTTCAGCCGAATAATAAAATTTATAAATAAAAATATGATCTTGGGGGGAAATTTTTTGGGAGATTTCAAAAATTATGTACATGCGGGAAAAACCCCTTTCCCTCCAGCGGAAAAAATAGTTACGAGTTGTCTCGCCCCCCCCCCCCCCCCTGGAGCTGTTACGTAATTTAAGTACGGTCCATAACTGGTAATTACAATAAAAAGATTATGTATTATCGTTCTCAAGGCTTCAATCTTTCGCCAATGCCCCATTCTCTTACGAAAATATTTGGGACAACTTTAAACTTAATTAATGAAAAATTGAGAAAAGATATTAAAATTCATACCCTACCTACAGAATGATTGGATAAATTTCCATTCACCGTTTGGAAATTCATATTTCACTTTAAATGCAAATATCTGTGTAGAAACTGAATGTATAATTTTTAAATATGTTTAGCTTTGTCAGGATGGGTGCTTTAATCAAAGAAAAAATGTCCCAGTCATTTCCTGGCTCGAAAACATTTTTTACAGTCAAAAAAAGTTAAAAATCTAACTGTAAAGCCAAAAATTTTTCCATTTAAAGTAATAAATACTGAGCTGTAAATTAAAGTACTCAAAGTCGAAATCTTGAATTTTAAACTTTTAAACTGATGTTTAAACATTTTTTTATTTTAAAAACGTTGTATTTAAATGCTCAATAATTTTCGACATATAAAATGGAAGCTACTACAACTTTTCAAATTAAAAATTTTAAATTAAATGCAGTTTAACTGCGAAGTAAATTTTTTTGTTAACATTTATAAATTATAGAGTTCAAAGATTCAGATTCATTTCCAAAAATATAAATCCACGTCATCATTTTCAATTCTCTACATTCAAGAATCAATTAATGCATTTAAAAATTATATAATTTTAAACAATTGTAAGTTAAAAAAAGTAAAAAAATTTACGATTACCTTTTTTTATAAGCTGGATACTTTTTAAATTAAAACTTAAATTATTTTTATTTCAAATAGTTGTTTCACATTTTTTCAAATTTTAAATTATTTTTTAAAAACTTGTTAAACTTCTAAACATCTTTTTAAATTATTCGAATTTTTCCTAACGATTTCTTTAAGATGCTGTAAAAATAAATAAATTTCCTTAAAATCTTCCTCATGCGTTTTTGATAACTTGTAAATCTTTTTAAATTTTTTAAAAATATTATTTTTAAATTAATTTTTAGAAATACAAAATCACTTTAAATTTTCCTGGTAAATGTTTTTTATTCTTCTGAAGCTTTTCAAATTTCTTAAAAAGCTTCAAAATTCTTTGTTTGAAATCTGCCAAAATCTATAATATTTGGTTTCTAATTTTATCGTGGATTATTTGCACAAAAATTTTGGTAGGAAAAGCCGGATTGTGTCGATATACGTATACACTTAGTTTACATTATTTTAAATTGCGTCAAATTTTAAGTTAATTTTTTCAAAACTTATAAATATCTGTTAAAGTTACTCGAAATTTTTTCTAAGAATGATGGACTTCAATACATCAAAGTTCAATAATTTGACTTACAAAGTTTTTTAAATTGGCAAATTAAAATTGTAACGTTCAAAGTTTTTTTTTGTTGAGTTTTTTTATTTAGTTTTGCATATTTAAATTATAATTACGGATTTTAAATGAATATTCAGATATTTCTGAATATCAAGAAATTGTTATTTTTCCTAATTACAAAATTTCTAATTGAGGGCTTTAAAAATGGAATATTGTATACTGAATAAATATTTGAAATTTGATAAAAGCCTTCGATGATCAATATATTATCTTAAATTTATTTTAAAATTAAAAATAGTTTATAAAGTTTAAATCGGGATTTTATTGTTTAGCTAATAAGACTTGCCAATTGAAACAGTTTCATTTTTAGTGTTAAAGTATGGAAATTCTAAAATTGTGAACTGATTCTAAATTGTCTTGTAAAACTAATTATTATTCACTTTTTATATCTAAAGTACAATTCAATTTTAAAAAAAATAATTAATTTATATTCGAAGATGATCAACTAAAAACGCCTTTAGAAAAAATCTTCGATTTTAAACGCCTCTAATTTCTATTTGTTCAAGTCTTTAAAACTGCACTTTAAAAATATTTAAAAATAAATGTACGCTCAAAATTTAAAAATCTAAAATGTAAAATTTGTAAGTGAATCCTCAACCAAACCAGCTTAATTTTCATACAAAAAAACTCCAACAACATCCAAGCCAAAAATTTCAGTAAAAACTGTTGCATTTTTAACAAAAATAAAGATGGAGTTTCTACCAGAAGAGATAAATTCTCAAACAAAAAAGATTTTGTTGAAACTTGAATCTTTAACAAAAAATTATTCTTTCAATAAACTAGAATATTCTTTCAAAAGATTCAAATTTTCAACAACAAAAAAAACGATTTTTCAACAAAAAAGTTGAGTTTTAAACAAATGAATAACTTTCAAAAATATAATTACATTTTTAGTCAAATAATTAAATTTACCAAAAAAAGAATGCTTAACCAAAAACATAATAATATAATTTGATTTTTGTATTGGGTTCTATTAATTCAGTTCGCATTTAAGTGGAAAAACAAGAAAACGAAGGAAATTGGGAAAATATTTTGAAGCCTGCGATAAATAAATTTATGTTTAAAACTTTACAAATGTTGCTTAGAAAATAAAGGTAATTTTGCCGAACCTAGCATTATTTTTATTTATTTATATTACATTATATTAATTTTAATATTAACATTAATATTAATGCATATGAATTTAGAATTACATGTTTAAATTTAATACATATAGCATTTTTTAAGTATTTTACCATTTTTTCTGGCTTAATCATTGAAACTTTAAAATTTTTGAACCATTACCAAAGTTTAATAAAACTTACAAAATTTTAATATTTTGAGACCAAAATTTAATTCTATGTTTTTTTATTTGTAAATATTTGTATATAATTAAATAAATTATATTTAACTATGTTAATATTGTAAAAATAAAAAAATTGTTAAAAATTATTAATATTTAGTTCTCTTAAATTCTTTTAAATTTTCCTAAATTCTTTGACATTCTCCGTTATATAACCAGAATTTAAAACTTGTGTTTTATTTTGCTTGTATTATATATTATTATATTATTATATTACTTTTGTTTTTACTTGTGTTTAAAATTAATAAAAATTACAGATGTTGCTTTTAATTTTCCATCCAGTAACAACATTTTTTTCATTTTAAAAGACTGATAAAAAATAGAATTTTAAATAGTCTCAAATTTTATTTTACGAAGAAATATTTGAGGAAATTCCGTGTAAGCCTGTAATGATTTTCCTGTAATTAATTTCCTATTATTTTATCGCCATTATAGAAAATTGATTATATACCTCGAAATGGAACTGACCTAAAGCTATAATATTACATAAAATATTTAGAAAAAAACGATTTTAGGATAATCAGCATTAGAATAAATAATAGAAAATTATTGAAATATTGAATATGAGGTGGCAAGAAATTTTAAGAGACTTAATACATTTTAAGGAATTCCAAATAATTGTGTAGAATGTCAAGAGATTTAAAAAACTTCAGTGAATTTCAAAATATTTTGTAGGATTTTCACAGATTTCAAGCTCACTTTGAAAGCATTTCCAGAGAAATGTGAATAAAACAAACATTAAATTCAAGGGATTCCTTGCAATTCCGATTTTAATACATTTTTGCGATATTCAAAGAAAAGATGTCCAGGATTCCGAAGGATTTTAAAAATATCAAAGAATTTTAAACAATTTTTGTAGGATTTCCAAAGATTTCAAAGAATGTCCAGAGAAATTTGGAAATTAAATTAAATTAAATTTCAAGGTATTCTAGTGACTTCGAAGATATCAAGAGATTTTAAGGTCTTTCTACGAATTTTACCAAATTTAAAGAATTCTATTCAATCTCCAAGGATTTTAAGAGATTAAATCAATGTCGAGGAATTTAAAAGAATTCTTTAGGATTTCCAAAGATTTGAAGCGATTTCTAGAGAACTTTGGAAAATAAATTTAATTTAATTAAATTTCAAGGGATTCTTAACGATTTTACAGATTTCAAGGTATTTTAAGGTATTTTAAGAAATTCCATATTATTTAAAATATTTTATCCAATATCCAGGGATTTCAATAATTTAATTTTCATTGATTTAAAAGAATTTCTGTTTATTTTACTGGATGTAGCAATTTAAAATAATTTCAATGGATTTAAACGAATTTCTATAAAACTTAGCGAATAAAGTAAGTTCTATTCTTTTCTATTGTATCTATTTGTTTTTTTTTAATCTCAAGGAATTTTAACGAATTTTATAGGATTTCCAAAGATTTCAAAACATTTATAAAAATTTCACAAGATTTAAGTGATTTTTTAGGATCTCTAAGTGTTTCAAGGATTTTAGAGATTTTAAATATCTCAAAAGTGTATTAACGATTCCAAAGGATTTCTACGGGTTTAAACAGGTTTCAAAGATTTTAAATGGATTAAAAAATATTTCCAAAGGTAATTTATTATTTATATTTTATATATTATTTATAATTACAATATAATTTTTGATTTTTAATTTCTTCCGGACGAGGATCCAGAGAAGTGATGGTCAGGATGGCCTCTAAAAAAATAAGTTTCGGGTAAATTCCCGATTTCCAAAGATATTATCAAGTCAGAAAATTAAAACTTTCATATGCGAAAAAATGTTCAATTTAAATATTGAGTACTTAACTACTTCTTTTTTCTTATCAGAAAAAAAGCTTGTTAAAAAGAAATCTTTTCTAGCCGAAAATTCAACTTACTTGTTTACAGTTAAACTACTTTTTTAAGAATTAATTTTTTCCCTAAGTTTCAACATTAATTTTTTAAACTGAAAATTTTACTTCCATTTTTGGTTAAAGATGTATCTTTTTTAATTAAAATTTAACTATTTGGTTGAAAATTTATGTATTTTGTCGAAAATTCGTCTTTTTGTCTAGAAAATTAATTTTGCCAGTTAAGAAAACATATTATTGGTAAAAACTTCAAGTATTTGGTTAAAAATTGAACTATGGGGTTTAAAATTTGTTTTTAGTTCTTGATGAGAATTAATTTTTTAACAGAAAATGTAATTATTTCACTTTTGGTTAAAAATGGATATTTTATATTGAAAATCGATTTTTCTAGCTGCAAATTCAACTATTTGGTTCAAAAATTAACGTTTTTGATGAAAATTTACTTTTTTGGTTCTGATTTGAACCCATTTGTTGAAATATTTTTTTTTGAACTGTTTACAAATATTATCTTAAACTGAAAAGGTAACTATCCTATTTTAGTTAAAAATAAGTATTTTAAATTGATCCTTCCTAGATGCAAATTTATCTATTTGGTTAAAAAATATTATTTTTTGTAGAAAAATAATCTTCTTGACTGAAACTGTATCATTTTTTATTGAAGATGATATTTTTAGCTGTATTTAATGAGTTTTGGTTGAGAATTTAACTACTTTGTACAAAATCCATCTTTTTAGGTTGATAAATTCAACAATGTGGTAGAAAATTAAACTATTTGGTTGAAAGATAACTCTTTTGTTAAAAATTCATATTTTTTGAACAAAATTCAACAATTTGATTAAAATTAAACTATTTATTTAAACATTTAAGTACTTGGTAGAAAATTCACTTTTTCGTTGAAAACTTATATTCTCGGAATGGAAATTCAACTGCTTTATAGAAGTTTTGTCTTTTTAGCATAAAAAATGAACAATTTCGTACAAATTTAAACTATTAGGATGAAAATTAAACCATTTTGTTGAAACATTATTTTTTTCTGTTCAGAATTAATATTTTTAACTAAAAATATAACTATTCCACTTTGGTTGGAAATGGGTATTTTAAATTGAAAATTGATCTTTTCTAGTTTTAAATTCAATTATTCGGTTAAAAACCGGTATTTTTTGGTAGAAAAATAATCTTCTTGTCTGAAAATTTATCTTTTTTATGTAAAATGTAATTTTTTGTTGCATTTAATCTGTTTTAGTTCAAGATTTCACTATTTTGTAAAAAGTTCGATTTTTTCAGTCGAATAGTTCAAAAGTTTGGTAAAGAATTAAAATATTTGGTTGAAAATGAAAGCCTTTCTTAAAAACTCATATTTTCTGTCAAAAATTCAACTAGGTGGCTTAAAAATTAACGTTTTTGTTGAAAACTCATATTTTTTTTTGTTAAAAATTAAATCATTTATTGAAAAATTCCAGTATTTGATAGAAAATTCCCTTTTTTGTTGAAAATTCTTAATTTTGGGATGGAAATTCAATCACTTTGTAGAGAATGTCTTTTTAACATTAAAATTCAAATATCTAGTAAAAAATTAAACTACTAGGTTGAAAAATTGTTTTTTTTTTTTTGTTTTTTTTTTTAGAATCATTAACAACCAAAGATGTAACTATTCCATTTTGGTTGAAAATGGGTATTTTAACATGAACATGCTTTTTTTCTAGTTAAAAATTCAACTATTTAGTTAAAAAATCGTATTTTTTGACAGAAAAAATAATCTTCTTGGCGGAAAATGTATCTTTTTTCTATTAAAAATGCAATTTTTAGTTGCAGTTGATCTGTTTTGGCTGATGATTCAACTATTTGTATCAAGATTAAACTATTTATTTGAATATTTAACTACGAGGTAAAAAATAAACTATTTGTTGAAAAGTAATATTTTCGGGTTAAATTTAACTTGTTAAAAATATCTTTTTTTTAACTAATTTTTAAACTCAAAATTTAACTATTCCATTTTTAGTTGTAAACTTTTTTTTAGGTAAACATTTAACAACTTGGTTAAAAAAATCAATTGTTCTGTTTTAAAAGTCATATTTTTCCTGTAATATTTTTATTTTTATTTTAAAAGCTAAACTCTTTTGTTGAAACGTCGTCATTTTTGGTAAAAAATTATTTTTCTTTATTGAAAATTCATCTATTTTGTTAAAGATTAAAATATTTATTTTTAAATTGTTCTTGTTTCTTTGGAACCTACTGACTAAAAATGGGTATTTCTTGATTGAAAATTACCTCCTTTTTACCTGAAAGATAAAGTTAAAGTAATGTTATTGTTGTTGAAATTTTGTCGTTTGAGTTCAAAATTTCATAAGTTTCCCCGATCTTTCAATTATAAATTTTTCATTTTCCCTTTCTGGTTAAATTTTGAACCGAAGAAATTAATGTTCAATCAAAAAGATGAATTTTCAACCAATAGGATAAAATTTCTACCAAAAAAATGAATTAAAAAAAATATATGAATTTTCAACAACAAAAATGGTTATATTTGAACATTAGAAACACAATTTTTTATTAAAATTAGGAATCTTTATTAAAAAACATGAATGTTTAACCAACAGGATTAATATTCTAATTCAAGAAAACGAATTTTCAATAAAATAGTTACATTTTTAACCAAAGAGACAAATTATCAAACAAAAAGATTAATTTTCTACCCAAAAAAATAAACGAATATTCTACAAAATACTAAAAAAATATACAACCCGAAGTGAACTTTTACCCCAAAAAAATGACTTTTAGAACAAGATTAGTATTCTACCGCAAAAGTCGAATTTTCAACAAAATACTGAAATATTTAAACAAAGAAAATGAATTTTGATCTATATTGATAAATCTTGAATAAAAAAGTGAATTTTTTACCAAAATGTTGAATTGCCGATTAAAAAGATAAATGTTCAAAAAATAAGATTAAATTTTTACAAAAAAAGACTCATTTTAAACAAAATACATGAACTTTTAACTAAAAAACATAAATTTTCAAACCAGGATGGAATAGTCATATTTACAGTTTAAAACATTATTTTGTAGCTATAAGAATAGAACTTTCTACAAAATATTTAAATTTTCAAAAAAAATTAATTGTCAATAAAAAAGATTAATTTTCAACAAGAACATTAATATTCTACAGCAAAAAACGAATTTCCATCAAAATACTAAAATTTTTTACCAAAGAAATGAATTTTGATCTATATTGATAAATCTTGAATTAAAAAATTGAATTTTGTACAAAAATGTTAAATTTAACATTAAAAAAGATCAATTTTCAATAAATAAGATTAAATTTCTACAAAAAAAGACGAATTTTAAACAAAATACATGAATTTTTGACTAAAAAATCCAACTTTTCAAACCAAGATGGAATAGTCATATTTACAGTTTAAAACATTATTATGTAACCATAAGAAAAGAATTTTTTACAAAATATTTAAATTTTCAAAAAAAATTAATTGTCAATAAAAAAGGTTAATTTTGACCAAGAAGATTAATATTCT
>JAAAKG020141882.1:13571-33965 GCA_010014905.2 Druon quercuslanigerum
ATACTGAAATTTTTAACCAAAGAAATGAATTTTGATCTATAATGATAAATCTTGAATAAAAAATTGAATTTTGTAGAAAAATATTGAATTTCCGATTAAAAAGATGAATTTTCAACAACAAAAAAATAACTTTCAACCATAAAATATAAATTTTCAACCAAAAAAGGAGTGGCTATAATTTCAGATACAAATCTTTATTTTTACCAGGAAACAAATTTAATTTTAAGAAAATTTTCAACAGAGTAGTTAATTTGCCAAACAAAAAAAAGTTTTCGAATTAAAAGAATAAATGATCAACCAAAAAATAAATTTTTACCGAAGAAATTACAATTTCGATTAATTAGCTGAAATTTCAACAAAAAATGAAATAGTTGATATTTTTCAATTTAACACGATTTTTCAAAACAATAGTTTAAAATCATTGATAAAAAAAATTATTTTTCAACCAAGCAGATACATTTTTAGCCTAGAAAGATGACGCTTTTACAGCAACAGAAGAATTTTTAAACCAAAAATACGAATTTTCACCCAAGAAGTATTTTTTAAACAAGAAAAAAATGTTGTAAAAAATATGGAATTTTCTTGCAAAAAATACGAACGAGCAAAAAACGCATCAATTTTCAAGCCGCAAATATGAATGATAAAAAAAATAATATTCGATTAAATACTTGAATCTTCAACCTAAAAAGAAGAATTTTCAACCAAAAGATGGACTTTTTTGTTTTCAATAAAACTGTTGAATTTTGAATAACATAATAAAATTGTATTTTTATACCCTGTTTTGAAGGTAGAATTTTTTATGGTGAAGTCTGCTACTGTCAGATAATATAATTTATTAAATTTTTCACCCATAAACATTTTTCTATTATTTAAATCGCTCTTTCTCGTGTAAAAAAAGGTAAACAAATATTTATAAGATAATTTTCTTGCTCATTTTGACTCATTTACTCTTTTTTTGCTCATTTTGACCAAATTCACTATTGTGAATTTGGTTTAATTTCTGAGGGTGGGGTGGACCCCTGAAGAAAGCTGCGCTCTCCCAGTTGAAAATTCAATGTGCGCCACTGCTCGTCGTAAAAAGTCGTGAAGATGCAAGGCGAGAAGACCCGACTGAAAAATCTAATTTTAGATTTCCAATTTGGAGACAGTCTCTTGGAGAATATAGACAAACCAGCCATTCACCAAAATGTCTTCTTCGAGGTGAGGATATTTCCTTCTTACTGTAAAAAAACGATTAAACGTACGAAACTAATAATTTTCATAAAGTTATAGTTAAAAACCAAACTAAAAAATAAACAAAAAATAGTTTTCATAACAAAAAGTGACAGACCCACTCATTTTCAGGGATTTACTTTCAGAATTTCGGAAGTCTGTTCACAATGTCGTATCCAGTCAATCATTTGGAAATCAATTTTGCAAATTATCCCGCCAAGAAAACAGACGTGGAATGATCGAAATCCTAATGGAATTACCTGAAGTGAAAAACCTCATTATTGAACAAAACTATCACTCTAAAAATGACAATTTAGCGGAAAACCTCTACAAGGATATTGTTTCTCCAGAGAATGAAGTAGATGAAAATCAAAAAGAAAATATTTTAACTAAATCACTTTTTGCAGCCACTTACAATAGTAAGATATTCCTGCAAGTTTTACTTGAACGTGCTCGAACATGGTATAAATTAGGAAAATTTGCCAAGTGTATAGAAAACTCAAAATATTTAGTAAATTTAGAACAAATTTCCTCTGAAGATGATTATTACGAAGAATTCAGAATAGAGTCTCTTCTAATCAAATCAGAATCGTATAAAAAAATGAATTTAGAGGAAAATTCAAAATTTTGCTTAAATGAAGCGATGAAAAGAGTTAATGATTTTATGCAAAAGAAATTTGGAAATGAGAAAGAGGATGTTTTTAAAAAAGAGAAAATAGACTTTCTGAAACCTATTTTTGAGCGTTTGAATCTGATGAAAAAATCGATTGAGGACAATCCTGTGAAAGAGAATTTGAATTACTCATTGATAAAGGTATTTTTTAATTTCACACAGATATAAACTCATTTATAAAAAATAATTTAATACAATTTTTTACTTATTTTGTAAAACAGGACGTGAAAATTCCTAGTGTGCAGGGGAAATTAAATGAAAAGCTCAAAGCTTGTTCAGATGCAATTGCAGTTGGATATAATGAAGCAAAAGGAAGATTTTTATATGCTACAAGAAGAATAAAAACCGGAAGTGTTTTGATTGTTGATAAACCATTTTCTTTCAGTACCGACCAAGAAGCCTTCGACAGAAATTGCTTGAATTGTCACGTTTCTTTAAAATTGGAAGATACAATTAGTATCCCTTGCCACAAATGCCAAACGGTTAGACTTTAAAAATATCATGAAAAATACAGAGTTTGGATTTTTCAGACAGTTAAATTAGAAAAAAAAATTATTTTCAATGAAGAAAGATGAAAGTTTAACCAAATAATTGAATTTAAAAAAAAAATTGGAACCAAAAACACGAACTTTTTTACCAAATAATTGAATTTAAAAAAATTAATTAATTGAAATCGAAGATTCGAATTTTTTAGAAGATAAATTTAAAAAAAATAGTTAATATTCAACCATGAAAGATGAATTTTCAATCTATAATAACGAATTTTCTATTTAAAAAAGGAATTTTTAACCAAATAATTGAATTATTGACCAAAAAGAGGACTTTTGAACAAAAGAATTGAATTGTCAACTGAATGGTTTTGGTTTTCAAGCCAAAAGATGAATTTTTTAGACAAAAAATGGAATTGTAAACCTGAAAGGTGTAATTTTCATCAAAAAGATCATTTTCAACGAATAAATATGATTTTTCAACCAAATAGTTGAATTTGCGAGACAAAGAGATAACTTTTTTTATTCAGTTGAATTATAAACAAAAAAGATCATTTTTAAAGATTAAAAGTAACTTTTTAACCAAATATTTCAATTTTAGAAAAAATTAATTTATATTACATAATAAAAATACAAATATTATGATTAAAATAATTTAAATTCATTAAAAATTAAAATATTAATTTTTAAGCACAAAGATAAGCTTTTAAGAACATTGATAATTTAAAAAAAAGTTAATTTTCGAACAAAAAGGATGAATTTTCCACCATAAAGATAAATTTTTAATCCAAAAGGTCGAATTTTCTATTCAAAATGATGAACTTTAACAAAACTGTAGAATTTTGTAGAAAAAAAAATATTTTGAACAAAACAATTGAATTTTCAACCAGATGGTGGAATTTTCAAATCAAAGAAATTTAATCTATGAAAATAATATTTGAATTTTCTACCAAATGATTACATTTTCCAACAAAAGAAAAAAGACGAATTTTTTCAGATTGTTGCATTATGAATCTGAAAATTTGAATTTTAAACAAAAATATAATTTTCAACCAAGAAAGATACCTTTCCAAGCAAGTGGATGAATTAAAAAAAAAAGTTTTTTTCTAAGACGAATTTTTTAGAAGACAGTTGATTATTAAAAAAAAAGTTAATTTTCCAACCATGAAAGATTATTTTCCAACCAAAAAAGATGTCTTTTCGATCATGAAAAATAAATTTTCAATCCATAAGGACAAATTTTCTATTCAAAACGATCAATTTTCAATTAATTTTCAATTAAAAAGGAGAGTTTTTGATCAAAAGATAATGAAGTCTGAAACCAAAATATAAATGTTCAAATAAGTAAGATTAAATTTGCATCCAAAACAACGAATTTTCTGTCGAAAAAGACGAATAAAAAAAATAGTTCGATTTGCAGTAAAAAAAAGATTTTAAAACAAAGTAGATGAATTTTGAATAATAAGTAGACTTTTTAATTAAAAGGGATGAACAAACATAAAAGGAGACTTTTTAAACAAAAAGAATTATCTTTCAATTCAAAAAAGGAATTTTCCACAAAATAAGATTAAATTTATATCCAAATGAACGAATTTTCTGTCCAAAATCTGTCCAAAAAAAAGAATGTTCAAGAAAACAGTTGAATTTTCGATAAACAAAAAGATTTTTTTAACAAAATAGATAAATTTTCAACTAAAAAATACACTTTTTAATCAACATGGAGGAGAGCTGAAATAAAAATATAAAAGAAGATTTTTCGAATACTAAGAATTAACTTTCAACCCAAACAGATGAACTTTCGAAAAAAAAAATAATTTCCTGTCCGAAAGGATGAATATTTGATACAAAAAGACGAATTTTTAATAAAACAGTAGACTTTTCGACCAAGAAGTGATTTGAACAGAAAGTTTAAATTTTCAGTGAAATAGTGGAATTATTAACAAAAATATATGAATTCTGAAACAAAAATCTAGTAGTCGACTTTTCAGTTTAAAAAAATTAACATGCAACAAAAAAAGATTACTTTTTCTGCCAAAAGATAAATGTTCAATCCAAAAGGACGAATAGTTTATCCAAAAAGACGAATGTTCATTAAAACAGTTGAATTTTCGGACAAAAAAGATGAAATTTTAACAAAATAGTCTAAATTACAATAAAAAAATGAAATTTTAAATTAAAACACAAGAATTTTTATACAGAAGAGGCGAATTCTGAAACAAAATTTCATTTAGAACATTATCGATTTCGAAGGTCTTCAAATCAAAAATGTCCAGCTGTTAAGGCTTGTAATTTGAAATAATTAAAACTTCGAATCAATATTAACGAAGTTAGGAATTATTCAATTACAAAGGCTATTATTTAAAAAAAATTTAAGTACACACCTTTATAGAGAAATCATTCAAATTTGAATGTTTTAAATTAAATTGTACAATTTTTTTTGTTTTGAATTTCAATTTAAAAAATTTAATTGTGATTAAAATTGAAACTAACTATATCGAACTTCTGAGTCTTAGTAAAATTCTTACGATCCGAGTTCTGTAAATATAATTTTTAATATCAACAATATAATTAATTAAAATTCTTTGCAGGTATCCTTCTGCTCTGAAACTTGTCGCAAAGATTCCTGGGAGAAATATCACAAATACGAATGTAATATCTTCAACTATTTCTACAATTTCGAAAATCAAGAAAAACATCAAAGATCACACCTTCTCTTGGCTTACAGAACAACAATAACAAAATCCCTGACCAAATCAAATTCTCTAGATACCGAATTTATTAATTATCATTCACTAGACAGTGAACCGGAAGAAACTTCTCAAAAAATTGCTTCTGAAGAATACAATCCTCTAGATTACAAAACAGTTTACGCTCTAAAAACTCATTGCGCTCAAACTGACCCGAAAGAGAATCTTCGATTTGCTCTAAATTCCATTTTCCTCGCTAGATTATTAGAATTTGTTTTAAAAGCTATAAGCCCTGATATTTCAATTGATCAAAGAGAAATTATTCTTCTGGCTGTGGGAAATTTTCGGCATATGCAGGCCATTAATTGCAATGCCTACGAAATTGTGGAAAATATAAGAAACGAAGAATCGAAAGTCTGTGAACCAAGAAATATTGGAGGTGCAATATATACTTCGGTTAGTTTGTCGAATCACAGTTGTTATCCTAACGTTGTTCGGCATTCATATCCAGACGGTGAGTCTTTTTATTAATCTTTCATCAGGGTGTCTACTCAAGCTCTGGCCAAAAATGCCATGACAATTCCAGGTTTTTTCAGATATCTCATGGTTTTTTCTGGTATCATTTTTCATAGGTATCATATTTCATATTTATCATATTTCATAGGTGTCATATTTCATATTTCGATTTTTTTTTAATCGATTTGGAATACTCATTTACAATCACTGTTTTATCGTTTGTGAAATTACCTTGATTAAAAGATAAATAATTTCGTAATGTTAAAATATTTCTAAAAATTTAATTAATACATTTGATATTTTTTAGGTATTACCTTTCATATTTCGATTTTCTTTTAATCGGTTCGGAATATTCATGTAAAATCACTGTTTTTTTCATTTGTGAAAATAACATTATTAAAAGGAAAATAATTTCGTCTTGTTGAAAACTTTCTAGAAATGCAATTAATAAGTTTCATTTAAAAAGCTTCGAAAAATCATATTACAAGATTTTCTTAAATATTTCATCACTATCAAATAATTAAATAAATCAATAATAGTTCATTAAAATATTCATTTGAGTAAATGAAATTTTTCAGTGGCGAAAATAATTTATTCCAAATTTTCAACCCAAAAGGATGAATTTACAACAAAATAGTTGAATTTTTTAAACAAATAGCTGAATTTCAAAACTAAAAGCGATCAATTTTCTACCATAAATGAAATAATATAATAATAATTGCAGTTGAAAAAAGCATTTTTAACAAAGTAGTTCCAATCTCAAAGCAGGACTTACGTTTTCAGTAAAGGAGATTAGTTTTCTACCAAAAAGGCGAATTTATAAGAAAATACATTATTTATCAAACAAATAGTAAAAGTTCCAAGTAAAAAAAGATTAATTTTTAAATAAAATTTGAAATACTTGAATTTTCAGTTCATAATTAATTTTCTGCAAAAAACCAACTAATTTTTAATTAAGTAATTGAATTTTTTGCGAAAATAATACATTTTTGAATCTCAAAAGTCGAATTTTCAACAACATCGTTTAATTTTAAACTAAAAGCAACACATTTTCAACCAAAAATATAATAATAAAATTTGCATTGAAAAATATATTTTTAACCAAGCACTTCAAGTTTTAACAAAGAAGTTTTAAATTTTGAATCAAGAAGGCTAATTTTCTATCAAAGAATAAAAATTTATTACTAAATACATAAATGTTCAACAAAGTGGTTAAACTTTTTAACAAATAGGTGATTTTTTAATTAAAAAGGATCAATTTTTAACTAAAAATAAAATACTTCAAATTAATCTTCGAGAAAAAAAACCGAATTTTGAACTAAATAGTTTAATTTTTTACGAAAATAATAGATTCTTCAATCCGAAAAGTCGAATTTTTCACAAAATATTTAATTTTTTAAGCCTCATAGTTTAATTTTAAATTAAAAGCGATCAATCTTCAAACAAAAATAGAATAATAAAATTTGCAGTTGAAAAATTAATTTTTAACAAAGAATTTTTAAAATTTCAATTAAGAAAGTTAATTTTCTATAAAAAAAATACAAATTTATTACGAAATACATTACGTTTTAACTAATTTTCAACAAAAAGGATGAGTTTTTAACGAAGGACATTAATTTCCCACAAAAAAGACTAATTTGGAATAAAATAGATTAATTTTTAACTAAAATATATAAATTTTTAAACAAAGATGAAATATTAAGACATTCAGTTCAGGCAAGTATTTTTTAACCTTAAAGAAATTGAATTTTCGACAATATAGTTCAATTTTTAACTTAAATTTGTTATTTTTTAATTTAAAAAATTAATTTTCAACAACTAAAAAACGCGAATTTTTAACAAAATAGTTGAATTTTCAACCAAAGAGATGACTCAACAATCGAAAAAATTAATTTTTAACAAAACACATAAATTTTTAATCAAATAATTGAATTTTCAGCCCAAACAATAGAATTGTTGTAGAAAAAGTTGTTTAACTTTCAACCAAGCAGTTGGATTTTCTAACAAGAAGATTCATGTTCTACTAAAAAAGACCACTTTTTAACAAAATGTGTGAACTTTTAACGAAACAGTTAATTTTTAAACAAATAGTTGAATTTTCTGCAAAAATAATAGAATTTTCTAGCCAAAAATAGGAATTTTTAAGCCAAAAGGACGTATTTTCTATAAATCAGTTGAGTTTTCAAGCTGAAAATATAAATTTTCAACTAAAAAAGATCGATTGCCAACAAAAAATTAAATTATTAGATAAAAAGGATATGTTATTAAGAAAAAGTGTAAGTTAGATTTACAGTTAAGTAAATTTAATTTCAAGAAGAAAAAATAGAAAATGTCAACTAAAATGATTAAACTGAACAGAAATAGTTGAATTTATAACAACAAAAAAATCAATTTTCAACTAAATGATGAATCTTCAACAGGAATAATTGGATTTTTATCCAAACCGATGAATGTTCTGTCAAAAAAGACGAATTTTCAATAACATGCATAAATTTTGTACTAAAAAAGAGAAAATGTTCACCAAAAATGAAATAGATAAATTTTTAGTTAAAGAAATTAATTTTCAACCAAACAGTTAATAAAACAGTTAATTAAAGCGATGAATCTTTAACCAAAGAAATGATTTTTGAAAAAATAATTCTCAGCAAGAAAGGTGATAGTTGATTTTAAAAAAAATGTCATTTCAATTCAAAAACAGTAGAATTCAAGCAGAAGTCAAGAATTTCTAACGAAGAAACATTTTACAGTCAACAGAGAAAAAAAAATTCAATCAAACTTGAATTGTCAAGCAAAAAATTTGATTTTTAACCAAGAATATTCATTATCAAAAAAATACATACATTTTTTAAACAAATATTTGAACATTTAACCAAAAAAGTTGTATTTGCAGTTAAAAAAATTAATTTCCAACACAAAACACGAATTTTCAACCAAGGAAATCATTGCCCTCAAAAAAATGTGCTTACTTTAAACAAAATTCCCTGATAAATCCAGGTTTTCCAGATGAGTAGACACCCTATTAATTAATAATATAAGATAAATTAATAAACATTAATTTTAGGTATCGTTGTTGTTACGGCTTTACGTACAATTGAAAAGGGACGTGAAATCCTCGATTGCTATGGACCCCATTTTCTGAAAGAAGAAAAGCACATCAGAAGAGAATCTTTGCAGAAGAAATACCACTTTCTTTGTTCCTGCGAAGCCTGTACATTCGACTGGAAAATGCCGTTATCTGACGATGATATTTTTAAATGCTCCTGTTCCAATTTAAAGATAATTGATTCCCAAATGTCTACAAAGTGTGACCAATGTGGAGATAAAATCGACTTGAAGAAAATTCGTCGTCGCCTAGAGGAAAGTAAGAAACAGAGGCGAAATGCAATTTCAAAAATATACGATGGCAAATACGCAGAGGCTTTACCAATTTTACTCGAGCACTCCAACTATGTTGAAAAAATTCTAGCCGAGCCTAATCTCGGTGCAATCAAAACGCAGCAGTCCATAATTCAATGTTTAAACAGCATGGCTTGTACCTCTGTTCAATAAAATTAATAATTAGTAATTAGGTATCTTATTAAATCACTTAGAGGTTGTCCAAAAAGTACGTAACATATTTTTTAAAGCATTTACCTTCTCTCCCGCTCATCACCATTTAACAAAACGCAAATCAATTATTTTGCCCCCCCCCCCTCCTCGGAATATATTATGTCTTTTTTTAAATCTTTGCAGCCATTAAAAGAAAGTTATACAAATTTTTCAAAAATAAATCAACGCGATGATTTTTACTGTTTACAATTGAATAATTTTCAATTTCAAAACTATAAAATTGACTACATTTAAAATTTAAATCATCAAAATTTAATCATTTTAAATATTCAAAATTGAGCTTTTTTAAAACAAAGACATTACAAATTACATCATTTTCTATTTTACACATTAAATTTATTTATATTTATTTATTTTGTATTTATTTTGTATTTATTTTTTATTTATATTGTACAAACTAACAGTTGAAGAATTTTCAAGTTTAAATCTTGAGTTTAAAATAATTTTCAATTCAGTATTTTCAAAAGTCGAGAATTTCCCATTATAATTCATCGAAATTGAATATTGTTAAATCTTTAAAATTGAACTACTTCGAAAAAAGCATTCAAAATAACATAATTTTCTATTATATACATTAAATATTAAACTATTAATTTGCAATCCATAAAAGTTGAAGAATTGTCCATTATAAATCTTCAAAATTGAACTACATTGAATATTAAATTGCGAAACTTTAAAGTTAAGAATTTTCAATCTTAAATCTTCAAAATTAAACTATACAAAAAAATTCAAAAATTGCAAACCTTTAAAACATAAATCTTGCGTTTTAAATAATTTCCAATTCAATATTTTCAAAAGTCAAGAATTTTCCATTATAATTCCTCGAAATTGAATATTTTTAAATCTTTAAAATTGAACTACTTCAAAAAAAAAATCATTCAAAATTACGTAATTTTCTATTATATACATTAAATATTGAACTATTAATTTGAAATCCATAAAAGTTGAAGAATTTTCCACTATAAATCTTCAAAATGAACTATATAGAATTTTAAATTACAAATATTTAAAACTGAAGATTTTTGTAAATCTGAATAATTGTAAATCTTCAAAATTGAACTATTAAAAAAGTTTAACATTAAAAACCTTTACAATATAATTCTTGAACAATGAATAATTTTCAATTCAATATTTTTAAGTAACAAATTCTCAGTAACAATTCATCAAAAGTTCCACTGTAAATCTTTATAACTTAATAATTGTCAATTCAATATTTTCAATCATAACTCTTGAAAATTGTACTGGTACAACTTTGAATGGTAAATCTTCTAAATTGATGATTTTTTAATACTGAAAATTAACGATACAAACTTATGCAGTTTTTAAGTTTTAAAATTGATAATTTTGTAATTCTGATAACTTACATTTAAAATTGCTTTAAAAGAATTAGAAAAGAAAATCTTTAATGCATTTTTTAAATTGAAGACTCTTCAATTGCAAATATAAATAATTGAAGAATTTTCCATTGTAAATCTACAACATTGAACTACATCTTCAATTGTGAATCTTTAAAATGGAAGAATTTAAAATTGAATAAATTTCAAATATAAATCGGGAAAGTTCAAAATTTAACGAAATTGATGAATTTTTAACCAAATAGCAGAATTTTTAAATCAAATAAGACGATTTTTTTTAAAAATACATAAATTCACAACCAAAGGGATGAATTTTAAACCAGAGATATAAATTTTAACAAAAGAGTTTAACTTTCAACCAAATACTTTTATTTTAAACAAAAGAAATCATCAAAAATTATGAACATTTTACTGGAATACTCAAATTTTCAACCAAAAAGATGAATTTTTAAACCACATTAATTTTCTAAAAAGACGACTTTCAACCAAATATATTTTAAACTTAAAATGAGACATTATTATTGCCCAAAAATGTAATAGTTCAATTTTCAGATGATTATTCAACTAAAATGGTGAAATATTCAAATGGAATAGTCACATTTGCAGTTTTAAAAGAAATTGTCAAAAAATGGCTGTATTTTGAAACAAAACATGAATTTTCAATTAAAATTAGGAATCTTGAAGTGAAACGTTTAAAATTTAAACAAAAAAGACAAATTTTTAAATAAAATGATGAATCTTTAACTAGAATAATTTAATTTTTGAACAGCAAGATTAATTTTCAACCAAGAAGATTAATTTATAACAAAAAGACGAACTTTAAACTAAAAAAGATAATCTTTCGACAAAAAATGGGATGGATAAATTTTTAGTTTAAAAAATAATGATCAACCAAAGAGATGGATATTTAAATAAAATGATTGAATATTCATCAAAAACAGTAACTTTTAAGCTGAAAAATTTAATTTTCAACAAGAAAAAGAATAAATCTTCAATAAATAGTTCATCTATAAACAAAAAATTTAATTTTCAACAAAACTGTTTAACTCTCCACCAAGTAATTAAATTTGCATTTCAGACAAAATTAATTCCGAACAAAAAATATAGTAGTTGGTATTTCAACCAAAAAATATTGATATTTTTAATAAAAAACATTTGAATTCAACCAAAAAAGACGATTTTTAACATAATTTGAATTTTCAAATTAGAAAGATTTTACCGTCAAACGAAAGAAAAAATTGAAAACAAACTGTTAACATTTCAAGCAAAAAAGATGAATTTTCAACCAAGGGGATGCATTTTCCACCAAAATTAAAAACGTTCAACAAAATACGTAAATTTCCAATCAGATACTTGAATTTTCAACAAAAGACAGAATAGTTAAATTGTCAGTTGAAAAATTAATTTTGAAATTTAAAAAGAAAAAAATTTTCAACCAAACACATGATTTTTCACCTAAAAACGAAAAATTATGAACCAAAAATTTAATAGTTAAACTTTCAGTAAAAAAAAATGTCCAACTAAAGACATGAACTTTCAACTAAAATGGTGGAATATTCATTTCGAAGTCACATTTCCAGTTAAAGAAAATGTAAAGAAAAAAATAATTTCCAAAGAAATAGCTAAATTTTTAACAAAGTGATGAATTTTCAATTACAATTAAAAATCTTCAACTGGAATAATTGAAATTAAAACCAAAAAGATGAATTTTTAACTAAAGAAGATGTTTTCCACGAAAAATTAAATAGATGAATTTTTTGTTGAAAAAATTAATCTTCAACCAAAGAGATGAATTTTCAACTAAAAATATGGAATATTCAACTGTAATAGTTGAATTTTAAGCTGAAAAAATAAATTTTCAACAAGAAGAAACTAAATTTCATAAAATAATTATAGTTTCAACTGGAATAATTAAATTATAAGTAAAAAATTAATTCTCAGTCAAAGAAAAAACCAATTTCTAACAAAATAGCTAATTTTCCAAACAAAGAGATCAATTTTTATTTAAAATTATGAATCTTCAAACAAAAAATTAAAGTTACAATAATAGTGTTTAACTTTCAACCCAGTAATTAAATTTTTATTCCAAAAAAGATGAATTCTGTATAAAAAATTTTTGCAGTTGATATTTCAACAAAAAAAAGATTTTCATTTTCAATCAAAAACATTTGAATTCAACCGAAAAAGACGACTTTTCAATATGAGTGTAATTTTCAACTAAGAAAGATTTTCTCGTTCAAGAAATAAAAAAAAAACTGCAAAGAACCTGTTGAATTTTCAAGTAAAACAAAAAAAACAAATTTTCAACAAAATATATCAGTTTTCAACTAGAAATGGGAAATTATTAACCAAAAATTAAATAGTTAAATATTAAGTTAAAAAAATTAATGCTTTACTAAATAGATCAATTTTTAACTAAAATAGTGGAATCTTTAATTGGAATAGGCACATTTTCAGTATAAAAACATATATTTTTTAATAAAAAAATAGCTGCATTTCTAAATAAAGTTCTAAAAAAATAGTTGAAATTTAAATCAAAAAGATAAATTTTTACATAAACTTATGAATCTTTAATTATAATAATTGAATTTTCGACCAAAAGATTAATTATCAACCAAGAAGAATTATTTCTACCAAAAAGACGACTGACGAAGAAACTGACGAAGAAAAGTCAGTTCTACGAAAAAATACGAATTTCCAACCATAAAATATTATTTTCGATGAAAAATTGAACAGAGAAATTTTTAGCTGCAAGAAGTTACTCTTCAGCCGAAGAGATGATTTTTTAATTAAAAGGATGCAATATTCAACTGGAATAGTTACATTTTCCGTTAAAAACTTTTATTTTCAACAACAAAAAAAACAATTTTCAACAAAAAAGTTAAATTTTCAACTGGAATCGTAAAATTTTTAACTGGAATAGTTAAATTTGCATTAAAAATTCTCAGACAAAGAAAATACGAATTTTTAATCAAACAGCTCGTGTTTAAAACAAAGAAATGAATTCATTTCAATTAAAATTATGAATCTTTAAACAAAAAAATTAAATTTTCAACAAAACTGTTTAAAAACATTTTATGCTCAAACAAAAAGATTAATTTTCTACCAAAAGGAACAAATTTTTAACAAAATACATGACTTTTCAACTAGCTAATTGAATTGTCAAATAATTTTCAACCAAAAAGAGAATAGTTAAATTTTCAGTTAAAAAATTAATTTTGAAAACAAACAAAAAAAAACGAATTTTCAAAAAATAGTTAAACACAGTAATATAAAGCTACTTTTAGAAATAAAGAATAATTGTTACTCAATTGCATATTAAAATTTTTTTAAATTAGGCATGCTCTCCAAAAAATTCCCTGACTTAAAAAAAAATCCGTGACATATTCATATTTTTTCAGATACATAAAAATTCCCTTGCACTTCCAGATTTTTCAGTTTTTCCAGGTTTTCCGATCCTTCACCATTTCTCTTTTATGTAATTTATGCATGGTCTCTTACGTTAAAGGAGATTCTGACTCAAATTTAATTTCTGCTTTAATCGTTTTTTTTACACTGACAATATGAGATCGCCAAAACAAACAGTAATAACAGTAAAAGAAGACGTCATTCTTCCGTGAGAAGTGCATTTTTTGTATGACGTTGATATTTGGCTCGCGTGAAAAGTAAGAATAATTATGTACACTGGTCCAATATACATAGGTAGAGATGTCAAAGAACTTATCTAACGAATTGTTGGTAAAGCCTATTTAAAACTAGCCTGATCGTCTTTGAGCGGCGAACTGTGCTTTGTTCCTCGATTATCACCACATATGCGTCTCGCGAATTTCACTGATAATGTGACCTGCCTGCGTCAGTGCCTGAAAAAAATAAGAATTTACAAACGATTCTTAAAAAAGTTTAAACCTTATATTTACAGGAGTCATAACGGTTCAGTAATTAAATCATATAGTATCTCGAATTTCGTCAATCGAAATTTCCGAATTTTAATTCTAAACATTTATTTCTAAAAGAGAAACTTTAAATTGTTAATGATTCTTTAATAATAAAGGCAGTAATATTAAATTAGGTTATATGTATTTATCTGTTAATAAATATTAAGAATTTTCTGTACCATCAATTTAGTGAATAAACATTTCCAAATAATTAATTCTATTTTATGATAAAATTTATTTATGAATTTTTCGTCAACTTTTTTACACATTCAACAAAAAATTATAAAAATGAAATTGTAGACAAAAACTTAAAATACCTTAATTTACGAAATGTATAGAATATAGGTGACGATAAAAAAATTTCGGTACTGATAATCGAAAATGACCGTTACCGAACAATTTTAAACGAAATGTAGATTTTTAAATGAAAATTTGAAGATCTTAAGATTCCAAGAAAAGTTTACATTATTTTTTTTATTAAAAAATTAATTTAAAGACAAATTTTTTTAATATTCCACGAAAAGTTTAGATTATTTTTTTTTCATTAAAAAATTAATTTAAAGAAAATAATTTTTAACAATTTAAATAATTTTCTAAAATCTCGGAAAAAGCTGTAGATGATTTCAAATCAAAATTTTCCAATTTCGCAAGATTAAAAATTTTTAGAAAAAATTCGAATAAGTTCAAGTTTAAGAGATATTTAGAAGTTTTGAAAAGATACAAAAATAATTTTATTTAAACAAAATGCAGATTATTGAAGACTTTAATAAATAAATTTAGAAGCTTTTTAAGAATTTTAAACAAGATTACAAGAGAATAAAAAAATTCTCTTAAAATTTCTGTGGAAATTGTTAATGATTTATTATTTTTAGAGCATCGGAACATTTATAAAATATTCTTAGGTTTTTTTCCAAACGTGAAAAAGACTTAAATATCTTTTAAACTACTGAGATTTTTCCTAAAACTTTATAAAATCCTGTAAAATAAAAAAATGTCTAAGCAATTCTTAGAATTTTTTGGAGAAACATAGGAATAGTACACTTATATAACGTTAAAGCTTATAAACAAATAAAATAAAACAATAAAATAGTGATTCGAAATTTTTATTTTGCTTTAAAAATTATTTTTTCTTACAAATCATAATTTTCGTCTAAAGTTTTTTTAACCCGTTTTGGCTGAGGATTCAACTATTTTTTAAAAATAAAAATTAACTTTTTTTGTTGAAAATTCAACTGTTTTATAGAAAAAAAATTGTTTTTTTTTGTTTTGTTAAATTTATTTCTGATTTTAAAATTGAAATTAATTTGGTTGAAAATCCAACTACTTTGTTAAAAAGGTAATAATTTTACCTGAAAATTCATCTCTTTGGTTTAAACAAATTTTATGGTAAAAAAAATTGAACTGTTCTGTAGACAATTCGTTTTTTGCGTTCAAAATTCCACAATTTGGTTCGAATTTTTGTTGTTTCTTGACTAGAAATTCTTTTTTCGTTGAAAATTTATCTTTGGTTGAAAATTTGGTAAAAACATGTTTTTATTTTGGTTTAAAATTACCTTTTTAAATTGAAAATTTATCTTTTAGGGTTGAAAACTTAACAACCTGGCAGAGAATTCCACTATTTCTGATTTAAAATAAAAATATTTTTTGGTGAAAAAAGCAAATAATTTATTAAAAATTTAAATACTTTGTTGTAAATTCATTGTTCAGGTTGAAGATTCATCAGTTTAGGAAAGAATGAATTTTTTGGTTCAAAATAAACTTTACGGCTGAAAAATTAGCAGTTTTGTAAAAAGTGCGTCTTTTTGGCTTTAAAATTTAACAATTTTGTTGAAATTTACGTTGTTCCTTAACCGAAAAACGTTTTTTGGTTAAAAATGTAACTATTTTATTGAAATCTTGTTTTTTTATTTATTTTTAAGTAATTTTTTTTGTTAAAATTCAAATTTTTGGGTAGAAAATGAAGCTATTTTGTGGAAATTTTGTCAACTATTTGGGATTTAAATTTACATTTTTTTTCAAAATATTAACTATTACATTTTTTGTTAAGAATTTATCTGTATTGGTTAAAAATGCAACTACTTGGATAGAAGTTAAAAACTTTTGTAAAGAATTCATTTCTTTCGATGAAGATTAATTATTTTAGTTCAAAATTCCTCTCTTTGGCGGAAAATTAACTTTATGATTACAAATTCAACTGTTTTGTAGAGAACTTGTCTTTTAAGCTGGAAAAATAATGAATTTGCTAGACACTTCCACTATTTCCTATTTAAAATAAAAGCATTTTTAATTAAAATATCCACTATTACATTTTTTGTTCAGAACTCTTCTGTTTTGGTGGAAAATGCAAATATTTGGTTCAAAATTAAAATAATTGTATTAAAAATTCATTCTTTACGTTGCAGATTCATTATTTTCGTTATAAATTTAACTGTTTTGCAGAAAATTCGTCTTTTTAGCTTGGAAATTCAACAATTTGATTGAAAATTTGATTGTTTCTTGACTGAAGAATCTTTCTTTTTTGAAAATTCATCTCTTTGGTTGAAAACAACTATTCTGTTAAAAAATTGTTTATATTTTTAAATAACTAATTGGTTAAACATTCTAATTTGTGAGTTGAAAATTTACCTAGCTGTGATTTAAAATAAAAATATATTTTTTTAAATAATCAAATATCACATTTTTTGGAAAGTATATTCTTTTTTAAGGTATGTTCATTTATTATTACATTTTTGTTAACAATTTCTCTTTTTTTATGACGAATTCAACCACTTGGGTAAAAGTTGAACTACTCTGTTAGAAATTTATTTGGTTATAAGCGTTCTTTGGTACAAAATTAATCTTAATTCAATATTTTTACTTAAAATATTAAGAATTCGAAGCATTTAAATTTGAATTTAATTTTAATACCTATATTAATTTAATTTAAATTAAAAATCTACTACAAAACACATTTACATTTCGGGTTTGATTTTCTCAATTTAATAGTTAGCGATATCTTCACTGTCGAAGATATCCTTCAAATATACAAAATTAGCAACAAAATCGATTGGAAAATATTTTAAATTAATATCATCAAAAATAATCTCTTTTGAATCTCTCTTGTCTTGTTTTCTAATATCTTTAAGTTTTGCTTTTGATTTTTAAAAAATGATTCGAAACCTTGTAAAAAAGGGTGATAAGGGGGAAATTATCGAATTTTTTTTATTTCACGGTGAAAAAAAAGCGAATTATGTAAAAAAGTTGATGTACCGTGATCCCTGTACTGATTAACTTTTAAATTGTTTACCTTGAGCATGTCTGCAGCTTCTTTACGTCTGACGGCGATATGTTCGCTCTCATTGAGAAGCTGTTCTGCGTGGTCGGATTTGTATAAATGCGTTACGAGCTCACTCTGAAGATTATCTTTCACATAGTTTACTAGGAAATGCATCACAGCTTTGGGAACGCTGTCTTGAATTGATTTACGCACTATGTAGAAGTAGGATTTGATCAGTCTCTCTGAAACGAAAATCTAAGTGTTTTACTTTGAAAAAAAAATCAATAAATAAAAACTTTCTAAAAAAAACTATCCCCTTCCTAACCGAGGGGTTGACCACTCTTGAAATCGGGTGTAACAAGCCTCCATGAAATCTTTAAAATTTTTGTGCAATCTCTTAAAATATTTGGAGACTTTTAAAAATCTTGACATTTTTATAATTTGGAACTTTTACAAAAATAGTGAATTTATTCTAGTTTTCAAAATTCGAGGCGTCTGTTTTAAAATGTATTGTTATAGATTGAAACATAATTATTGATAAATACATAAAATTTACTAAACTATCTCAAAATCTTTTGAAATTTCTTGAAATCTTGTGAAATTTTTTAAATCTGTAAAAATGTCTTGAAATACATTTAAAGTCCCTTTAATTTTTTTAACCTTTTTCTATTTTGGTAAAATATTTTCAAATCTGCGGAATTTTTTCGATACCTTTGAAAACTTTGAAAATCTTTCGAATTCTTCAGAAATCCCTTGAAATATTTTCAAGTATTTTAAATCTTTGAAAATATCTTGAAATCTTATCAAATCTCTTGAAAACTTTAAAAATCTGTCCAAATATTTTGGAATTTTTTTTAATGTTTAAGACCTTATAAAATCTGTGAAAGTTAGATAAAATCTCTTGATTTCTTTAAGAATCTCTCGAAATCTTATTAAATATTTTTAAATCTTATAAATTCTTTTTAAAATCTTTTGATATTTATAGAAATCCTTTAAAAATCGTTTGAAATCTTCGAAATCTCTTTAATCTTTTTTTAAATATTTGGAAATTTGAAAACTTTTAAAGCCTTAAAGATCTTATAAAACCTCTAAAAATTCCTTGAAATCATCGGAATCTTTTTAAATCTCATAAAATTTTGTTCAATCTCTTGAAATCGATGGAAATCCCTTAAAATCTCTTGAATTTTTTGTAAGTCTTTGGAATCCCTCAAAATATTCTGATACATAATCTTATAAAATCTTTTAAAAATCTTGGTATGTATAAAATGCCAATTAAAATTTTTGAAATCTCGGGAAATTGTTCTAATCGTTTGAATCCTGTAAAAATCTGTCCAGACATTTTGAAATATCTTAAAATGTATAGAAATTTTCGAAGCCTCTTGATTTTTTTGAAATCTCTTATATTCTCTAAAAATCACTTAAAATCGTTTTGTATTGTATATAATCTCGAGAAAAAAACTAAACTATTTTTTTAAACTTAAAAATAAAATAAAAAACTAAAATTTAAAAATTTGAAATGAATAAAAATAAACTTTTTTTAATCTCTTGAAATCTATAGAAACCCCTTGAAATCATAAAAAATCTCTTGACATTTTTAATATCTTTCGAATCCTTTAAAAATATGTCAAAATCTATTTGAAAGCCCTTTAACTATTCGATTTTTTGTGAAATTTTTTGAAAATTTTAAACCTTTTGAAATTTTTGATAAACATTACAAAACCCTTAAAATTCTTTAAAATCTTCGAAATTTATTGAACATTTAAAATTTTTTGAAATCATTAAAAATTCCTAAACATTTTTAAACATATTTTTAATCTTTCTAACTCTTGTAAAATCTTTAGAAGTATCTTGGTATCTTATAACATCTTACAAAATCTTTGAAAACTCTTGAAATCTATAGAATGACCTTTAAAAAATTTTGAAAATCTCTTGAAGTCTTTGAAATCTTTTGACATTTTTGTGAAATCTTTAAAAATCCTTCAAAATTTTTTTGAATATTTAAAATCTTTTTGATTCTCATAAAAATGTTTGGAAATGTGTTAACATCTTATAACATCTTATAGAATCTGTAGAATACCCCTTGAAAATTTTTCAAAATCTCATGAAATTTTTAGAAATCTTTTTATTATTTTAAGAATATTTTGAAATCTATTGAATACTATTGAAATCTAATAAATATCTTGAAATCTTTCAAATATTTTGACATTTTTTTAATATCTTGAAACCAATATATATTCCTTGAAATATTTGAAATCTCTTTACATTTTTTCAAATATTTTGAATCCTTTAAAGTTTTGTCGAAATCTATGGAAATCTGAAGAAATGTTCGAAATCTTTTGAATTCTTTAAAAATCCTTCAAAATTTTGTTGAATGTTTAAAATTTTTTTTATTCTCATAAAATCTTTGGAAATATCTTGAAGTCTTACATCTTATACAATTTTTGAAAAATCTTGATATCTAGAATATCCCTTAAAACTAATTCGAAATCTCTTAGAATTTTGTTTAATCTTTTGAAATCTATTGAAATCCTTTAAAATCTTTTGAGATTCTAGCTAAATATTTGACATCTTTTTAAATCACTTGTAATCTTATAAAATCTCTTAAAATCCTTCAAAACCTTATGGATTTTTTTTTAATTTCTTGAAACCAATAGATATCCCAT
>JAAAKG020141884.1:0-11747 GCA_010014905.2 Druon quercuslanigerum
AACATTGAAATAACTTTTACCCCTATATTTTCCTGAAAATTTAAAGTATTAATCATTTTTTTAAATAATTCCATAAAAATTAAAAACATATTTACAAATGATTTTGAAGATGGAATTCAGCTAATTATTTCAAAGCATCCAAGACATTTTCAAAATTATAAATATAAATAAACTTTTATTATTTAAATCATATCACATATTGAATAACATAAACTCAAAGCAAATAATAAATTTATTTTCTCAGTTAAACAATCTTAAACTTATGTAATTAAACCCTTATGTAATTTAATATTATAAAAAAATTAATAAGCTAATAATAGTTAAGCAATAAATAATATAAAAAGCATTAATTAAATCGGAACCACATATCGAGATGATAGCAGTTGTAAAAATAGGTAGCTAAACCACGCGCAGCCATGTGTTTAGTTTTTAAATTTTATGTTAATTAATTATGCTAATCATTCTTTGAAGTACAACCAGATAGCCGAAAATAATTTTGCACTTAACCTACAAGAAAAATAAAGCATTTTAAAAACACTGAAGCATTCGTAAAAGCGACAACATTAGTACTTTCTCTTATTCAAATTATTGCTGACAGTGCAATCGATAAATTGTAGTCAACTTACAAGTGTACGTATAGGTTCTTTAGCATTTTCAATCGGAATAAAGAAATAATAATATTATCAGAAGATAAAGGCAACACAACAGTAATAATGAATAAAGAAAACAATAACAACAAAATCATGGACCTTCTAACTGACGATGCATACAAAAAACTTAAAGAGGAACCCACAAGAACAATAGTCAGCAAAACGAAAACCCTTCTAAAAAACACTAAACTTGACAGAGAAACAATATCTAAATTAATACCTACTAATCCCGTCTCTCCAAGACTTTACGGATTTTCGAAAATTCACTAAAACAACATTCCATTCAGGCCGATTGTCAGCGCAATAAACTCACTTACTTACAAGCTAGCATGCTTCCTCACCAATAAACTGAATCCTTCTGAAGGAAACTGTTACTCACTTCCGAAGCTCTTTTGACTTTATCAAAAAGATACAACAGATTCGCATTCAACCCCAAGATATCATAGTGAATTTCGACGGAACATCTCTCTATACGAAAGTACCAATCTCTGATACAATTGATGTTATTAAATCTTTTGCAAACTTCCCTTCCGAGCTCATACCTTTGATAGAGCACTGTCTCAATAATACTTACTTCTCTTTTAACAGCCAATTCTATGAATAAACCTTAGGAGCAGCAATGGGATATTTAATCTCACCTCTAATAGCCAATATCTTTATGGAACATCTGGAAACCAAAATCTTCAGTCAATCTCAGCTTAAACCGGAATTTTGATTATGTTGGTTGGACGACACTTTTGTCATCTGGCGACATGGACTAAATGAACTAAATAATTTTTTCGATTTCATCAATCAATTACATTCTAATATCCAATTCACTATGGAAATTGAACCAAACGGAAAATTGCTTTTTTTGGTTGTATTAGTTTAGAAAAAATCGAATAATACATTAGGACAATGAAGTTGACAGAAAACCTACCCATACAAACAGATAGCTACATGCCTCCTCTCATCATCACCCATCTCAAAAAACAATCGTTACTCAACTCTCTTGTATACAGAGCTGTATCCATAACAGATAAAGGTCATTTACAAAAGCAATTACAAAACGTTAAACAAATCCTAATACAGAATAATCACACAATCAAAAAAATTGATAAAGCAATAAGAAAATACACTCAAGAAAACAATTCAAAACAACCTAAGAAAGAAAGAGAGAGAGAGAGAGAAAGAGGACCACCATCCTACCCTGCATCCAAGGTGCCACAGGAAAATAGGAAGAATTCTCAACAAACACAACATCCAAACCATGTTTAAACCACCTGCGAAAATAGGAAAACTTCTAAACAATTCTAATCAGCACTAGCTGAACATCATAACGAAACAGGACATAACATTTTATTTGATGAAACAACCGTCATCTCAAAAACTCAGATTTTTTTCCAAGAAAACATAATGAAGCAATCGAAATCTTAAAGCAGCCTAATAACATCAATAGAGACAGCGTTTATAATACCAATCCGATTTGGCTTTCCATCCTCCCGGATTTTTAAATAAGACTTTATTGGACAATTGGGTGCATCCTGTCTGCAAGCTGGGGTGCTATAGCCAATCACAGGCATCGTAGAGTATTTACATAAGAACAACATAACCTGATACCTCAGTTTTAGGTCAGCCGTGAAGAAGTGAACTGCAATGTTCAAGAAACTTTGGCAAAATTCGTAGTTTGGTACACGATTGAAACCTGAAATATCTCTAAAACTAACGCAATTTTGTATAAATTGGTCAAATTAGAGATGGGCGAACTTGATCTCGTGGGCGAAGTGTTCACCTAATATAAATGATTCTTATTTTATATTTCGCTTGAAAATCAAAATTACATCTCTGAAAAATTTAATTAATTGTTTCAGTACCTTTTAAACTAATTTCAGGAAAAAATGAAATATATGTACAAATAATTTTAAAAAATGGAGTCAGGTATTCACACATTTTACGTGCATTAAAGGAGTTATAATCAAATTAAAAAAATTCATTAATTGCACTTTTAATATAACACTGTGGTGTTGCTGCATGGAAAAAATGTTAAACAAAAACAATAATCAGTTACTCGAACAATTAGTACTCTGTAATCACAATCTTAAACACAAAGCGCTTTATGGGTGCATTGAAGAAATGGAAACAAACTTTAGTTTGTTCGCATAATTCGGATGTGTCTTTTTCACTTTATACTAAATTAATATTTTTTAAGTTTGCATAAGCTGATTCTACAGCTTGCTCCGAGTAGAACCCCAATCCTTTATTTTTTCTCACAAAAATTTTTATCATGAAAAAAATGGCGTGAACTTTGGGATTTACTTTGATCTCTAAATCTAAATATTTTTTTTTTAAACAGCGATATTTTCAAGGTAAACTGATTCATCAAAACATGTAACAAGTTGCATACAAGAAAAATTACAAGTTGTTGTGCAAATTTTATGGAATACATCCACTTTGTTCAATAATGTTTTACACGAATTTCCAATAAATACTACACTTCCATATAAGATTTCTCGGCTAAAATTGTACTTTTTAGCCTACATTACAGAAACGTGTTTAAATTTTTTGTACATACCATTGAATAAAGTGTTTATTACTCCGATCAACAAATATAACTCGGGCAGTGCAAATCAAGTCAATAATTTGCTTTTCTTCATCTGATGAAGTTATCGGTAAATTGCAACAATTTAAACAAATTTTTCCAATGTTCTTTTTTAGCTCCGTTTGCTTTCCAAGCTTTAAAATTTTTAATGCTACTCCTCATTGTTCTCAACACGCCTATAGCAACTAAGAAATCTTTATAAGCGGCACACTAAGTGCTCGGTTATGAGCAGCATATATTATCATGATTTTCTGCAAGAAATTGAGTTACACCTATTAAAAATAATTTTTTTACACAAGAATCTTTGAAATTCTTGGCAACTACTCCTTCATTATAACTTTGCCGTTTGTTTTTTTGCTTAGAAGCACCAACTTGTTGCCCAACGATTGAGTAAATAATTTTGTTTAAAAAAAAAACCTCCACCGTTATCTGCACCAATTTTTAAGTATGCTTCATCTAATTTACCAGATTCCTTAACATCATCGATTAGTTTTTGAATATTTTTACAAAATACAAAATATTCTTCTTTTAGCGTTTTTTCCGTTATAGAGCTAATTAACTGGCACTTTGTTACATCAAAATGAGAGTCGAGTAAATGATTTAAAGCTTTGATTTTGTCTTTTGACAAACCAAAAGTTATACTAATTTTCAATCAATTTTAAGCGGATATCACCCCTTGTTCAGCTTCTTTTTTGTTTTGTGAAACACGAACAACCTTGTTCTCTTGAGAACGATATCAAATCATTATTTTGACGCCTTTGATCGGTAGATTTTTCTGCAATTTTATTACACACCAAGTGTTCTTTCGCTTTCTGATCTAATGATGAATTCAATTTTAGCATTAATTCCCTTTTTGTACAATTATGACGTTTACTTTGATCTTTCACTATAATACATAATTCACAAGAACACGGTTTTCCAAAACTTGATCGAGTATCATTAGCTTGCTTAAAATTAGAATAATCAGCAAGCATCACAAAAGAATTATCATCAGAATTTTTATTTGCATAAATTTTTTTTTGCAAGTCGCACATAGTGCTTTCGGCAACCGTTCCTCGTTGCTGTCATATAAGTTACATGCTTATTAATTAATTTTTCAAGTGTATCTGTTATTTCAAAAAGAACCTTTTTTTTCTTTTTGTACAATAAGCACAATTTTAAACGACAATCACTGTGCGACGTCGCATGCACTTTGATTTGAGGTACTGGCTTCATTTTTTATCCACTAACTAAAAGTACGAGACGTAATTTAATTTTGATGCTCACACTTCGCTGTTACGATACCAACTAAAAATATTATAAATAACAATATAAACAACTCGAAAATGTTGGACTACAGAATGATATTGAAATAGTTTGAAAGATTACTTACGTTTTGTATTATGACCATTGCAGTTTGCAGTATATGCGGTATGGGAAAATAGTTGTACGTGCATAGGAATTTTCATATACCGTGTTAGTATTTTTCCATACTATAATTAAATGCCAATATTTAACTAGTTATTTTTATTTTTAAAGCGTTTTATTGAAATATCCTAAACTTTACTTATGCTAAATTGCATTTAAAAATGTCTAATTGCACTGAATCTTATTCCACTCACAATATTTAACTGTTTCACTGATTAGACGCTCGTCTAGAATTTTCTCTCTTATGTTGCTTCCTTCTCCTTTTTGTGCAAAATTTCTAATTGCACTAAATTTTATTGCACTCACAATATTTAACTTCACTGCTACAAGTAGAAAATATTTCACAAGTATGTACTGAAACTATTGGGAATTAGCCACTTGAGGCCATGATTGTGTTATACGAGTACTCTGCTCATTCTCCTTCATTCACCATGGTTACCGCGCATGCGCGCTTCACTCAGCTGCGCATTCTACAGCCGCGCATCAAAGTTCCATGCATTATTGGAAGTTTTCCCATACCAGTGCATGGAATTCTCGACGTGTTTGGGTATGGACAAATTACGATTATTTTTTACAGTGTACCATTGCAGTCATTTGATGTGAACAAAGAAACTTGCATTTAGTTTTATCTAAACAAGCCTATAGTGCGGTGGAGGATCATTTTGTCTATTATTTAACGGTTTAAATATTAGTATTAACAATCGATAAAGTAAATAATTACATTATCGATAAGTAGTAAAGAATAATAAGCATTAACATGGCCGTTTTAGTAATAATCATAGCAATTTTAATGAATTTTTCACGAATAAAAAAAACGGCTCAAGGGATTATTTTAAGTCAATGAAAAATTGATTATAGACACCATTTACAACAACTTCCCTCTCGTAACTTTGGGGTCCTCGAACTTTTCATATAAAATTATTTAGCCCCACCGTGAAGTGCGCGACCTTCAAAAGCTACCTAAGCGCAAGAAGTATGCGCAAGTGAAGTTGGTTTATGAGCCGTATTTGTTGACTCGCTCGTTGGGCTTTTGATCTCGTCAGACTGCGACATGTCCAGCAAACGGATCGACTCTCTTCTCCTGTCGCCTATACGGCTTTACACCTGTATTCGTCTCTATGGTGGTTTCCACCTACGTATATGGGGAGACTGGCGGAACCAGCCAAGTTCGTCATATTCTGCAAAACATCACTGACACGATGATTATAAGTGGTCCTCACTCTGCAAAAGGGATAAATAATAAATATATAACAAACAGGCATCTCGAAATTAATAAAAAAAGGCAAAAATATTAACTTAAAAATTTAATTTTATCCACCTAATAATTTTTCTGTCTCATCGTAAGCGATCGAATGTAATTTTAAACTTATTTTAAAATAATTGCAAGACGATTATTGGAATTATTGCAAAATGGTTGTAAAGTTATTGAAAATTATTGCAAAGTAATGGCAAAAACTGATTTGCACTCGAAATTTGAATCAGTTAAAATTGACTAATCCGAACTTAATTTTGAAATTAATTTTAAAATTATGCAATATAAATAAAAAAGGTTTAGTTTAAGAAAATGGTTTCATTTTTAACAAAATAGATTTATTTTCATTCAAATAACGATTTTCAAAAAAAACTTTTTTTTAAAGTAGTTAAACTTACAAACAAAAAGACAAATTTTCAAACAAGAATAATTTGCCACCAATAAAGACCAATTTGTAACAAAATACATGTAATTTCAACCAAAATAGTTAAATTTTTAACTAAACAAATAATTTTTATACAAAAATGGCTTAATTGAATTTTCATTTAAAAAAATTAATTTTTAGCTAAAATTTTAATTTTCAGTAAAAAAAACAGAAGATCAGCCTAGAAATACGAAATTTAAACAAAATAATTTAATTTTTAAACAAATTTTTGAATTTTTAACTAAAGAGATGAATATTCAACCATAAATTGTATAGTTCATATTTAAAGTAACAAAATCAGATTCTAATAACAAAATTTATTTTTAACAAAACAATAATATTGAAAAATCATTAAAAAAAGACGAATTTTCTACTAAATATGAAATAAAGTATATTTCAAAGAAAGAAGATTTTATAATTTGAAATTAAAAAGACAACAGGAATTCAACCAAAAAAGACAAATTTTGCAAAAAATTGTTGAATCCTCAATCAAATAGTGAAATCTTTTTAACTAAAATAAAGAATCTATGTTTTGCCTCTAAAGACGAATTTTGAACAAAATTCATAAAATTCTAACCAATTAGTTTTTAACACAAAAAAATCGAATTTTTAACCAGAAAAAGACGAAATCTTAACGGAAATGTTCCTAATACTCAATGCTGATATTTCAAACATAAAAAAATTTCAATTATAAATAAAAAAGGTTAAAATCTGTACTGAAAAATATTGTAAATAAAATTTTCTTACAAAGTGGAATAATTCCACTGTTTTTTGAAAACTGAAATTCAACAAAAAAGACAAATTTTTAACAAAATTTTGTTGAATCCTCAATCAAATTTTGAAAACTTTTTGACTTAAAAAAAGAATTTTTTACCTATAAAGACGAATTTAAAACACTCTTCATGAAATTTTCAGATAAAAAAATTAGTTTTTAACCCAAAAAAATAGAATTTTCAACGACGGAAAGACGAATTCTTAGCGGAAATTGTGCTAACACTCGATGCTGATATTTTAAGTAAGAAATATTGCAACTATAAATAAAAAAAGTTTTATTTTCTACCAAAAAAGATATAATTAAAAAAATTTTAAACAGTGGAATTTAACAAAAAAGGCGGTTTTTGTACAAAATTGTTGAACTTTTTACTACATGTTGAATCGCCAAGCAAACAAAAAATAATTTTTCACAATGTAATTCAACTTTTACCCCCCCCCCCCCCTAAAGACCAATTTTTAACCAAGACTCACTTTCTATCATAAAATACGAATTTGCAACAAAATAAATTAAATTTTAACAAAATAGTTGACTGATTATCTACAAAAATGAATTTTCAAGTAAAATAAAATAATTTTCGAACGAAAAAACTATGAAACTTTAACCAAAGTAGTATAGAATTTTGAATAAAAAACGATGAATTCTCAACTCGAAGTTCATATTTTTAAAGATGCAGATTTTAATTTGAAATACAAAAATTTGACACTTTAACCAAAAAAGACACTAATTTAAAATAATAAAAAAACTGTAATACAACCAAAAAAATAAGACTTTTCAACAAAATAGTTGAATCCACAACGAAATTTGTTGGTTGACGATTCAACCAAATTAAAGTTGTTGAATTTTTAAATGAAAAATATGAAATTTCAAACAAAAACAGAATAGTTCAAATTTCAATTACAAAATTATTTGTAATAAAAATAACCAAATTTTCAGCCAAATAATAAAATATTTAGCAAAAAATATTAGTTTTCAACCAAAAAGATAATTTTACAACAAGTTACATTTTTTTAATTAAAGAAAATCAAATTCTTGCCTGTTATTGATTTTCTACAAAAAACAGGAATTTATCTAATCAGTAGCAACCACTGCTACTGATGAATGAAGATGTAAAATTCGAATCAATATTTTACAATTTTATTATAACAGACAGATCAGTCACTTTTTTTGACTGAAAATCAGTAATTTCAAGTTACTGACTTAGTGAGAAATATACGCTGATTTATTTAATAAAACGAATTATTTTTTAGTAGAAATAACTGATTTTTCAGTAAAAGCATTCTTTATCAATTTAATCAGTCAAATGTTTACTGATTTAAATTTAGACTGTAGGTCGATTGCATCCTTGATTTTTTTCTAAAAATAAAATCTTATCTAATCTGAAGATAGACTTCAGACGCATCATTTATTTTCTGGCATTTATCCTGTTTGTCATACGAGTCGCGAACTGACATAAATACACGGCTAAACGAACTTCCGTTAGGCAGAATCGTACACGGAATTCGAAATAGTTCCGTTCTGGACGAGCGGTTCTGCTGGTGGCCACAGTGGAAGAGAATCACTGAATCAGTGGAGGAATCGAGAGGATGGGAGAAATACAAGGGGGTGGGGTGGAGGGTGATAGAGGGTAAAAGGGAGGTAAGACTAGGGGAAGAAAATGTCGCGCCGCGCCTGAAATATCGGAATGTCCGTAGATAAATCCACGTCGAATCAGATTTTATTGCAAAAGAGAAGGGGAATAGCATAGAGTGGAGGCGAAGAAGGGTGATAGGAAACAGGTCCGGTCTCGCCTCGAGCGAGCTGGCGCACAACTATTTCGTGTTTTTCTCTCCAAGGATCCCAAGAGCCGCTATCACACCGACATCTGCCTGACAAACCCTCGCTGTCCTCATGAATACGTCATATCTATTCTTTTGACACCAAACCTGAGGACATTTAACAACCACCAACTCTCTCCACCTCATTTTCTTTCTTCCCACCTTGGGACTTATACTTCAATTATTATGTTTTTTATTTCTCATGAACGGTATTTGTCATTCCCTCTCTTACTTACTCCTCCCAACACCCTAACTTCACCTCATCCTACTTCCCCTCACTCTACTTCTAATCACACTTCACCCTTCGCATGCACTCCCTTTTCCAACTTCCTTCTCCAATTCAATCCCCTCTCTTCACTCCTCCAGCTAAAACTCCCCTTCTCCTATGTCCCTTTTTCTACTTCACTTCACCATCCCGACTCGCACGCACTATCCTACTAGACCTCCCGTTACTCTTCTTCGCTACCAACCTCACTTCCAGACATATCTCCTACTACGTCTCTCGCTAATTTTCCTCCTCTTAGTTCACCCTTTACCTTCACTCTCTTGCCCAACTTCCTCTTCCTCTCCAACCCCCTCTCTATAATGATCCAGTTATAATACCCATCTACTACTTTCCTTTCTCATCTGTACTCGCCCGCACTATCCTACTAGACCTCCCTACACTTCTCTCCACTGCCGACCCTCACTTCCAATATTTTCGTCTACTAACTCCTGCTACTTCTCCTCCTCTTACTTAACCCTTCGTTCACCCCTACTCTACCCAACTCGTTCCTCTACTTCACCCCTCCCGACTTCTCCAGCTACGACTCCCCTTCTCCTCTCTTCTCCAGCTACAACTCTCCTTCTCCTATTTCCTTTTTCCATCCAATCTCCACGACACTACCCTAATAGACCTTTCCTCATATCCCTGCACTACCCACCCTCGCTTCCAATCATTTCCTCTACTTCCACTTACTTTCTGTACTTCCTCTCTCTGTCTCTACTTCCACTCACTTTCTAGTTTCTCTACTAGTTGTCCTTACTTTCCCACCCTTTATTTCCTTCTTTCCATTGGACATTTCCCCTTATTTCTACTACTACCCCACCCTCATTTCCCCTAATTTCCTATCCTATATCCCCTTATTCACCATACTTCCCCTCTCTTAACGTCCTATCAGTTCCCCTACATCCCTCCAATCATTTACTCTCCTGGAAAAAACTATAACGGACAGACAATCGTTATTCTCCGTGGGGAAACAACACCTAAAAAGGCGGATCAGTGGAGGTGGATTGAGCCGGATTAAATTGAATTACCCTAGATTACCTCTATATAGAACAGTCAATGAAGAAAATTGAATTTCAATCAAAAAAGAACAAATTTGCAGTGACATTTAATTTTTAATAAAAAAATATTTCATATTTTAACTGAAAAGATCAGTTAAAACTAGGTTCACCCAATTGTTTTTTTGTAAGAACTAGGTTTACCTGTAGTAATTTTGCATATTAAAAATGTTAGTGACTGATCACAGAACTTGTGAGTGATAACGTCTCGGACCCTTTTTCCAGAACCCCCTATATAAAGTACTTTCTAGCGACTGGTCACATTAGAGTGATTGGTCACACCTTATACCTCTTTTCCAGACCCCATGTAAAAAGTACTAGTTAGCGACTGGTCACAGAAGAGTGATTGGTCACATTTCGGACACATTTTCCAGATCTCTTTTAAGAAGTGCTTTTTAGCAACGGGACCCCTTTTCCAGATCCCCCTTTAAAAAGTTATTTTTAGAGACTGGTCACAGAAGGGTGATAGGTCACACCTCATACCCCTTTTTCAGGTCCCATTTTAAAAATACTTTTTAGCGACTGGTAACAGAAAAGTGATTGGTCACGTCTCTGACCCCTTTTCCAGGTCTCTTTACAAAAGTACTTTTCAGCCACTGGTCACAGAAGTGTGAATGGTCACATCCCGGACCCCTTTTCCAATTCCCCATTTAAAAAGTTCTTTTCAGCGACTGGTCTCAGAAGGGTGATTGGTCACTGACATTTTAAGTTAAAACACAAAGTAAGATAGAATTAAACAAATCTTCTGATTTTACAAAAGAACTTGGTTACTCCGTGTTTTGACTATAGCTAAAACTACTTTTGACAAATGATAGTAATAATTTCGTGTTTTAACTGATTTCGGGTGTAAACGGTAACATAATAATAGAAATCAACAACTGAGGCAAATTTCTGAAATTGAATGGGACTAGGTATTAAGGTAACTGGGTAAAAGGACTACCCTCGTAGTAGAATGTACCGTTAGGAGGGAAGATACAGGTGCAAAACCTGGCGTCTACGTCCTAGAGTCTAGAGTCTAGACCGTAGTTGCAGGCCATAAGACCGCCCTCCTATTTCCCTCTATATACCTGTCTCGCACAATAGGAGAAACCATTCTTATTCAAAGTTACGATACGCCTTACATAATATCCTTTCTGAGCTCCTACTGACCTGCTTTTTCAATTCTTAGTGCATAGACTTGTGGAGCTTCGGCAAATGTTGACCGACCTAAATTTTCTAATTTAGCCAACTTTATCAGAATTGAATTTTCTACTATATCAAACGATACAATATGATATCGATAGCCAAAAAGCTTCATGACCTAAGTCACACTTTTTTTTTACCTCTAGGTCACCCTTTATAAAATTTGTCAGCGACTGATTACATCTGGAACAATCTTTTTCAGATAGCTTTTACAAAAATTCGTTCCTCTCATAATCACGCTCCTTAGAGCGGGGGAAGACTCGTTAAGGATATACTTCCGAATAGCACCCACCGACGATTTTCTTGAAAGTACGTATACTTACGTATTTTGATGCGCTGATT
>JAAAKG020141885.1:0-11747 GCA_010014905.2 Druon quercuslanigerum
TACATTATTCATCATTTTTGATTTTTTGCCAGGATTTTGAAATACCGCGGAAATTTTTTTTCAACTAAAACAAGAATAACCTTAATACCTTCAAAATTACAAACATGGAATGTAAAAATGTTATTCGCAAGGCTGCTACAACAAAATTTACATGAAAAAAGTGAAAAAGTGACTCATTTTTTGTTTTCTCTTACAATAAACATTTATTGATAAAAATTCCAATCTTTTAATATTTTTAATACATAATCTTTTCATTCATAAAAGAAAACAATTTTTAATTTAAATGTATACGTTTTCAATGTATTATTCACAGGCTGCTAAAGCCATATTTACTAGAATAAAGTGAAAAAATGGCCTTCTGAAGTCTAATATGGAATTTGGATAAATTCAATTAGAATAAATAAATTTAAGAGAATTACAAACCCCTTAAAAGAACTCAAGGTACATTTCAAAATTAATTAAAATAAATTATAAATTAATGAAAATAAATTATAAACAAAATTTAAAATACTCTTAAATTTGACGAAATTTGATGTTTTTTCCCTAAAATACTGGAAAATTTGTTAAAAATTTCTGTGAATTTTTTCGAATAACCTAAATTATATTAAAACCTTTAAAACCGCTCAAATTTGTTAACGCTTTAAAACTACTTAGAATTTGAAAAATGCCACTAAATCTTCGAAATTCACTGAAATCCATTTAAACTTTGTAAGCCTCTTGTAAATTCTTGAAATTTTAAAAATTACCCTAAAATCCATCCAATTCTTGATCCAATAATCCTCAAAATTAAAAAAAATACTATAAAATTATTAAAATATTTCAAAAGTTTATTGGAGTCCTTTCAAATAATCTAAGATTTGTCAAGTCCTTTAAAAATTCTTAAAATTATTTAAATCTATGAAAAATTTCTTAGAATCTTCTGAAATATCCTAAAATATTTAGTTTTCATTGACACCACTAAAACTTTTCAAACTTCTGAACAATAATTTAGATTTTTTTTTAAATAGTCAAAAAATTTTTTAATCCTTTGAAATCCCTTCAAAATATTTCAATCTATCAACTACCCTATAATATTTCAACAGAGTTTAGGAAAATTCAGAAATAGTAATCGATGTGAATTTACTATTTAATATTATGCTTTTTATTTAAAGAAAAGTGAGATAAGTAATATTTTTATTTTAAAAAGCAACTATAGATAATCTATCTTAAAAAAGCGACAAGAAAGTCATTAGAAAAGAACGGACACTAAAAGTGAGTGTGTGACAGCCCTAACTATAATTTTTTTTTATTTCCGACTATTAATAATAATAATCCCAATTTGATTTATGTAGATTTGACTGTACCATAAATTTGGACCTTGAAGTCAATTTTCAAGGTCAAATGGATGTAAGACCCTTTTCTTAAATGAGAACCCCTATTTTTGACTGCGGATTTAAAAAGAGCGGGAAATTTCACCTCAAAAAAGACCTGTGGAAAAATGGTTTTTGCAACTTTGGAAAAGTAGATGCCCTTTTTCTGAATTTTCTTGGTTTTTCTTTGTAACCAAACGTTTAAGATGCTTCACAAAAGTCGATTAAATATTAAGATGTACATCGCCTTGACCGTCATGACCTTCAGGTCAAATATCAAGGTCATTTGAAGGACAATATGATTTTTCTTAGATTGAAGTAACAATCATTTCGGATAAGATGTAAAGACTGACTATGTAGTTACCAAAGTGACAATCTTGACAATGTCACTTCTCTGTGACTAGTTACAAGAAAAAGACACTTTGCCCTTACTTTTAGTGGTACCCAGAAACAACGGCGTGGAAGTTGTAAATTCTGTTTCCTTTGGGGAGCTTTCTTGTCGGGAGTTTCCCTTGCCTCTCATGTTTCGGGTGGTTGATTAACGTGAATCCCCTTGCCTCTCACCATTGCTACCAGTGTTACAATCAGCAACGGAGTCACTGTTAGAAGTGCTCTCCATTGGCTTGAAGAGATAAACTTAGACGTCTTTCAAAACCGTCCACAGTTTTCAGCAAAGTTTCTCGAGAGATGGCTGCACAAGCTGCTCGAATCCTTTTCATCAGATCTTCTCTTTTTGTGGTCACTGAGCAAAAACTACATTTTTAATATATCCCACAACATATAAAATAACAATGCACAGTCTGAATTCTACAAAAAAAAACCTTTCGGACACAGAGTTCAACCTAAGAAAAATCATCTTGACCTTCAAGTGACCTTGAAAATTGACCTGAAGGTCATTATGGTCAAGGTGATGTACACCTAAACATTTCATCGACTTTTATGAAGCATCTTGAACGTTTCTTTACCCCGAAGAACAAAGACAAGTCAGAAAAAGGGCAACTAGTTGTTTCTCGGACACTTGATCTTCATTTTTTAACTTTACAAGGTCACAAAAACCATTTTTCCATAGGTCATGTTTGACGTGAAATGTCCGGCTCTTTTTATATCCGCAGTATAAAAAAGGGGTTCTAATTTAAGAAAAGGGTCTTACCTTCATTTGACCTTGAAATCGACCTTAAGTACAAAATTGATGGTCAAATGTCTCCCTCAGTCCTGGTCAACCTTTGTTGAAAACAGTTCTTCGCAGATAAAGTATTTTAGAAGATATTTGGGATTATAGATTAAAATGGGTCCCCGTATATATTGTTATCATGATTGTTTTATTTTCTGAAAATAGAACAAAGAACACTACGACCAAATTTGGAAAACCACCATAAACTTATTTTATTTTATTATTTGCTTGTAATGGAATTTAAATTTCTTAAATTTTTATCAGTTTTTGTTATGAAGAAGAAGCAATATCAACTCATGGAATAAAAAATTCCAGATGTCCCACTTTACCCCACTGTACTGCTTTAAGGTACTATAATTTAATTCTCCATCTCAAATTACCTCTTTGACTACATACCTCCCTTTATAAAAAAACATGTATGAATAAAGCAGCAAAATATTTTACATTAGAAATTCAGGAATTGAAGAAGGGTGCAGGGCTCAATTGAGCGCTCCGATTCCAGAACGAGACATAACTCGGTAAAGTTGGAGGGAGGTTGGCCCCTGGCAACTAAAAATCAAAATTTGAAAATCTGATTTTTAAAGAACGCATTTTTATAGGAAATTATATGGTGCATCTTTTTTTCTCTAGCAAAAAAGTTTAATCTATTAGAGTTTTCGAGATAACCATGATAATGATGTTTCTTTCTAAAGACGATATGTAATTAATTTTTGGTTTCTCGGTCGTCGTCACATCTACAGTTTTTGGACTTTTTTTATGAAATTTAGAGACAATACCCTCCTAAGTATCCTTAAAACGAAGATGTAAGCGAAAAGTGTATATCATTATTTGAAACAAAATAAAAGATTGTTCTCTAGGCCATTCCGAATTTAATTCCTTATAGTCCTCGATCGCTTCGTTTATCGAGCGAAGTTTGAGCAAATATAAGCTTTCTGTGGAGAAGTTGTTCAGAAAACTATAAGGTAGTTTTCTGTGAAAACCTTTTTTCAAAAAGCTGAATAGGTAAAAAACTGCGAATGAAAAACTTGGAGCGCCCGAACTAAACTCTTGTAGGAGACAGGCATAAGGGCGGACTCAAATGTAGGTAGGCAGGTGAATGATGCGAAAGCTCAGAATAATATCGAAAGTATCGAATTATGATATATTCAAAGAGTTTGAATACTTCTATAACGCACGAATGAACAAGTTATATAATAATATAATAATAAATATTATATAATAATATATTATGAACAAATTATATAAATTAAATTACATTTTTCAAATCACAGTTATGTCCACTTTTCTACCCATAAATTCTAAAAAAATTCTTTTTAATTTCCATACAATACATGTCTAGATTATAATAAATGTATACTATAAGAATAATTCTACAAAAGTTATTCAATGTATTCAATTTGTTTTCAATTAGTAAGACCAAGAAAGAATTGTTCACACATTGCACTGACGTTATTTCTGCATTTTTTCCCAACATTTTTCGACCAGTTATCTTCACATCTAGTTTTTTTCCTAGCACGAAGAGTACCCTGCGATTCATTTTCCATTTCGAAAAAAAGAGAGAATTCCTTCCACTATGATTTCACGAAAGATTATTTAACTCGCAGAACGATGTGAATATTGTAGTGTCAAAAAGCACAATGATCTATTTAATTCTACAGAAACTGCAATTATTATGATGCTAGAAGAGCTAAAACGACATTTAAAGGTCATCTAATATAACTCTATGTATTTCTTTGTTCATATTTTTATTCCTTTGCTAGCTATATTGCGAGTGGTTCATGGATTGTTACGAATCACGCGCTCTAAGTTTTACATTCGCAATTATTTACCTATTCAGTTTGTTGAAAAAAGGTTTTCACAGAAAACTACCTTATAGTTTTCTGAACAATTTTTTCACAGAAAGTTGATATTTGCTCAAACTTCGTTCGATAAACGAAGCGATCGAAGATTATAAGAAATTAAGTTCGGAATGACCAGAAAACAATCTTTTATTTTGTTGTAAATAATGATATACACTTTTCGCTCCCACAATCGTTCTAAGGATACATTAAAGAGTACTGTCTATAAATTTCATTAAAAAATTACAAAAACTGTAGATGTGACAACGAGCCACAGACCAAAAAGTAATTACAAATCATTTCATTAAAAAAAATCATTATCATGGTTATCTAGAAAACTAGAAAAGATTAAAGTTCTTTCTAGAGGGAAAAAGATGCGCCATCTAATTTCCTATAAGAATGAATTCTTCAAAAATCAAAATTTTAAATTTCGATTTTTACTTGCCAGGGGCCAACCCCCTTTCAACTTTATCGAGTTATGTCCCGTTCTGGAATCAGGGTGCTCAATTGCGCACAGTAAACAACATCTCGCTGGAGATTGGAGGTTATATCGCTGACGTGAGTTTCGATATCCGATACTTATAGGCAACTTCACGCGTAGGAACCAGAGGGGTAAATCTACTAGGTTGTAACCCATAGCGATACCCAGATAGGGCCATGTTACCACGTACGCACGATATACCGCCACACTTGCCCCGGTACATCGGACCTTTATGGGCGTATACTTTTTCAGTGATCATCTTGCATAAATCAGGGGCTATAAAATCAATTTCGCGTTTCCTAAGAGCTCCAACACGCCTCTAAACGTTAAAAGCATAATATACACATGTATATAACTACAATTTCCAGTATACAACACGGTTGAACACGATACAGGTGGTGCCAGTCGGAAGTGCAATTTCCATTACTATTAATATTTAAAGAACAAAATTCTAATCTTACAAAATTTTTAACGGAGGGGTTAACTAATTCGATTTTTTATGTGCATTATTATTACAGAATTACAATATTACATAATATTAAATAGGATTACGTAACATTACATGTTTTACATCATATTACTTTGGGTTTTATCGTATTACATGGGATTGCCTCATAATACATGGGATTATAGTACACAAGTTTATAGTATATTAAATAGGATTACATGAGATTACATGATGTGCAGAATTCCTGAATATAAAACCAAGAATCCAACGATCAATTTTTAAAAACCACTACAAAATGCTCCTATGAAAATCTGAAAAAAAGATAACAATTTTTTCCTAAAAACGCAAAGAAAAAAATTCTTTTTGGACAAAAATAAAAAAGAGGAAAGATTAATTGACTTTCGGGTGTCAGAAAAAAAGCACCGTAGTTCTTTTTGTGTTCCTGCCTGATGGGATATTTATTTATTTATTTTATTTTATTTTTGTTGCCTTGTTAAGTGTGTTGCATGAGTTCCGAAACGATGGTGATTATTTCTTATGAACTTTCTTTTTTGTTGTGATTTGTTAATAATAAAAATAAAAAAATAAAAGAGAGGATGAAGAGGTTTAGCTGGTGTGTTGAAAAAGGAAAATTTTTTCTTTTCTTTTTAAGGAAAATATTGTTATCTTTTTTTCAAATTTAAATAGAAGTATTTTGTGATGGATCTCCAAATTTAGTCATTTTTGGCACATTAATTTAATTATTGGACGTTAAATAGTATTTTAAATTTGATTTTATACTCATTTAAATTTCTTTAATTTTAGATTACATGATAATAGAATGCAATAATAATCCCTAAGAATATAAAAGACTGTTTCGTATACACACACAAATTTAAATATTTAATATCGGAACTAATGCAGAAATATAACTGATATTCAAAATTTTGTCTTAAGTTTGTTTTCACGCCAAAAATAAGGTACCAGGAAAAAATGATCTATGATTTAAAAAATAAAATTGATATCATCAGTCTTGCATTATGAATAAAAGAACAAAATTTTGTTTAAAAAAAATGTAAGCCTTACGAAAACTGATTATTTTAACAATATTTTTGTTGCGGAATTTCAATAAACCATTTTTTTCGCGAAAAAACATTCGCTAGAACTGTACTGTTTACATTTTTGAAAAAAGCCAATAATCTTCAAATAGTTATTTGTTTAAAAAAATATTTTCGTTAAAAAATTTTTTGCAACGATTTCTATAATCATTACTATTTAATTATTTTGTTATCACTATCATTCAAGCTTTTTTTAATTGACAAGAAGCGATAGTAAGAAAAAATTATATTGCAAAAAACATGGTTAAAATAAATGTTTTCTGGAAGTACACTTTTAACAAAAAAGTTGAATTTTTGAATAAAAAACTAAATTTTCTACCAAATGAGAAGAGTCTTTAGGTAATGTGCAGAATTTCTGAAAATATAAGCAAGAATCAAACAAACAAAATTGACGAACACCATAAAATATCCCTATTGCAATCTGAAAGAAGATAAAAATTTTCTTAAAAATTCCTTCCTTCTCTTTTTTTATTTCTTTCAAGGCAAAACAATTGTTGAGCAGGAGGGCGCAGCAACGAAACCACGATGCTCTCTTCGCTGCTGTTCCCACTTGCTCAAACGTTTTTTTGTCTTGATGGTGAGTTTTTTGCAAAATGTTTTTCTTATGTTGATTTGATCATAATAAAAACAGAAAAAGGCTTAAGAAGTGAAGAAAAGAAGGAAGAGGATTTGGTTGGTTGCCTTCTCATTTTTCTTTCCTCTTTTTTATTATTGTCAAGAACAAGTATTTTTTCGTTTCTTTTTTAGGAAAAATTTTATCTTTTTTCAAATCACAATATGAACATTTTATGGTGGTTGTCAAAATTTATTCGTTGGATTCTTGTTTTTATTTTATAAAAACAAAAACAAAATATTTTTAACCCAGAAATATAAATTTAAAACTATATAGTTATACTAAAAAAAATTATTTCCAACCAAACAGTTGCACATACAGCGGATACGTTTTCAAACAAATAAACGATTTTTCAGGCTAAAAGATGAACGTTAATAAAAAATGGCGAATGTTTTTCGCGAAAAAAACATTCGCTACGAATCTACTGTTTACATTTTTGAAAAAGCCAATAATCTTCAGATAGTTATTTGTTAACAAAAATATTTTCGTTAAAAATTTTTTTTCAGCGATTTATATAATCATGTCTATTTTATCATTTGACTATTACTATCATTGAAGCTTTTCTTAAATTGATAAGAAATTATCAATCATAATTTTGATAATGAAATAAATGTTTCATGGAAGTTTCAATCACTTAATTTAATTCAAATACTTAATTTTTAATAATGTTTTTTGTTTGAAATAACATCATTAGTAATATTATTCTGATTCTTAAAATCATAAAAAAAACTATTTTTTTCAAAGATGAAAATTTCAAATTAAACACAAAAGAACTTAAACGGATTGGACCAAACTGCTTAATAATTAAAGAAAATTTAACGTCATTATACACTATAGTAACATTAAATTTAAAAAAAAATTTAATTTAATTTTTTCTGAAAGAAACTCCACTATTGTCGCTCCACTAGGAATCGAACCACAGAATTTCCGATTGCTGGTAGTGTATTTAAAAAATGAATAAAACCTGAAAACGAAAAACTTCTACTAATTTGGGTACAGTTGGAATTCATTTAGAGGAATTCAAAGGAAACGAAAAGAATTCGATGAAATTCATAACATTTTCAGGTGAATTAAAAAAAAAAGTACAAGTGAATTAAAAGAAATTGAAAAGAAAGCTTGAAATAAGTTTAGAAAAATCCTACAAAATTCAAAACATTTTGTTGAAATGTCAAGGAATTCGAAGTGAGCACAAAATAAAAAATCCATGAGATTAGGTAAAGTTGAGTGAATTTCGAAGAATTAAAAAAAAATGCAGAAGAATATCCTCTTTACATCTGTGAACCCCTATTAAAATATTTTTAAATCATATGAAATTTTAACGAATCTGATTAGATTTCCTGAAATCCTTCAAAACATATTAACATGCCTTAAAACTCTTCAAAATCACTTAAAATCAATAAAATCCTTATAATTTTGATAAAAGTCTGTGTAATCCTTTATAATAACTCAAAACCTTATAGGTTCTAGAAAATTGTTCTATATATTTCAAAATTCCACAAAATTCTTTATAATCTCATACAAAACATTTAAAGCACCTTAAATCATTATTATCGTTGCAAATTTGTCGAAAAAGCTACGGAATCTTTGAAAATTCCTTTAACTATTTCAAATACTTTGAAATTTTTCAAAATCTCATCAAGCTTTTTAAAGCTATGAATAATGCTTTAGAATCTTTTAGAATGTACTAAAATATTTCGAATCAATTAAAATCTATTTGAAATTCGTTAAAATTTGATAAACTTTTTGAACATTTATTGTTAGTTAAAAAAAAAACTCAAATATTTTAAATCTTTTTGAAATCTTTTGAAATCCCTTCGCACTTTTTGAAGCTTTTAAAAATTCCTTGGAATTATTAACGCTATCTTAAAATCTCGAAATTTCAATGAAATCACGTCAAATTATTGAAAAGTATTAAATGCAACTTAAGATATAATAAATATGATAAAATTATAAACTTCCTTGAAATTACATGAAATCTGATGATATTTCCTGGAATCTACACAAATTTATGAAAATATCTTGAGGACTTCCAAAATTCCTTATTAAATCATTGAAATCCTGAAAATTCTGGTACAAATTCTTTATTATCTTTTAAAATACTCGAATATATTTAATATCCTTTCAACATTTTTTAAACTTTTAAAAATTCTTTAACATTTTTTTAACTTACCTAAAATATTTCGAATTCTTTGCAATCTTTAGAAATCTGTCAAAGGTTGCAAAAATTCCTTACAATCTCTCAAAAACCCCTTGATATTTATATTCAATTAAAATCCTTGAAATTCTTATCAAATCCTTCAAATTACTTAAATAAATTACAAATAACTTTTAACCTTTTAAAATATTATGAAATCTTTAAAATTCTTTCAAATCTTTGGTTATATCTTTGAATATTCAAAAATCTCTGAAATCCCACAAAATCAATAAATTCTTTGAGAATGCATTAAAATATTACAAAAACCAGTGTAATTACATTAAATCTTAAATTTCCTGAAGTCTTCTCCTGGAATCTTTTGAAATACCCGAAAATATATTTCAAATCCTTGTACAATTGTGAAAGATCTTCAAAATTCCTGATTTTTTTTTCAATTATCCTGAAATCTTTAAAATCTTTTGGAAACGTTACAACTTATTGAAATCTAATAACAAATTCTTCGAATATTATAAATAACAGTCAGCCAGGATACTTTGGATAAAAATTCGCAAATTTTCAGATCGTGGTTTCACCAAAAATCAGAATACTCTCATTAGGAAAATACTTTTCATCGAAGCTATTAATAATCAAAATTTAAACCATATTTACGCCCCCGATGAAGTAATTACGAATCAACTCTTTTTTAAATATTCAAAATATGTAAAAAAAAATCCTGGGTCGATCGTATTAAAATCCTTGTTTGTTCATTACAGAATACAATAATAAAAATAATTTTCTTTTTCTTCTTTTTTCCTAAAGAATTCCTAGTTGGGTGATTTAAAAACCTAATTTCTGAATTTTAACTCAGCCGCAAAACTAAGTTGTACTTTTTACGAAGACAAATTAAAAAAGAAAAGAATTTTGAATCGAATATGATTAAGTGGTCCCCTATTCGAATTTTATCTTTTTATTGTTGATTTTTAAAATAATTTTTACGTTGTAAACATCTTATATGTGTATGTAATACATTTTATTTTTACAGAATTATTTAATTGTACTGGCAAGACTGTATATAATTTTTAAAACATTTATTTATTTTAATGTAAAATATTTAGAATTAGGACTTATTCTTTTATGAGGTTTGAAATTACTTTAGATAAATGTATATTTTTAAACAAGAAAAGTTATTTATTATTGGCTGATTTCAAACAAATCAAACTTATTACCTGAGTCACTTTTACACCATTTACATTTTTATAAGCAATTATTTCCAAAAATAACTAAATTATCATTGTAAACATGCGCGATATATTTTAAATTATAATCACTTAAATAAAATAAAAAAATAAAAGGTACGTTCAGAAAATATAAATATAATTTTGTGTGTGATAAAGCTTTTACCAAACTTTTATTCACAATCATTTTTGTCAGTGAGTTTTAATTGTAGCTTTTAAAACCGAACCTTTGTAATTAACTGGAAACCCTATAAAATGTACAATTAATTTAATAATTATAATTATAAAAGTAAACTTCAAAATTGGTAAATTTCCAGCCATTTTATTTTAAAAAGTGACTATAGTGTCATTACCTGAAAAAAGGTACTAAGAATTGATTTTAGAAATAAAAGTGAATTTCGCAAATTTTTTTATAAATCTCTGGTTTATCCGTGATTTCTAGGTTTTCCTTGACGTGTTGATCGAGATTAGTGATGTCTTCGCATGAATTTATTATTACACCTAATCTAGAAAATTTCGCATTTCGCAAAAAAGTGAGATAAGGAGGTGAAAGGTGACGTAAACGAGGGATATCGAGAGATATGATGCAAAGGAAGTCGGTAGGAAATTCAGTTTCAGAAGATTGAATTCGACGACGTAATATTCCCATTTTGTATTAGAAAGGATGGCAAAAGAACCTTCAGAGGCACATATAGGAAAGTTTTTCCTATGAATATGCATTTTTCAATATTCTTCTTCTCCTGTGGCATAGATGTACACATTTATTAGTAATATTTCTCATAAAAATATAAAACGTCCTTAGAAACGTTGTACTGTAGATGGAAATGTAGCTTCAGCGTTTCCTGTACGGAATCAATTTAATACTACTCATCTTAAAAGTCTCTCTAAACGGAAGCAATAGGGTACACTTTTTAAAAAAAAGTTGAATTTTTTAACAAAAAATCTAAATTTTCTACCAAATGAGAAGAGTCTTTATAGGTAATGTGCAGAATTCTTGAAAATATAACCAAGAATTAAACGAACAAATTTGATGAACAACATAAAACATTACTATTGCAATCTGAAAGAAGCTGAAAATGTTCTTAAAAATCCCTTCCTTCTCTTTTTTTTATTTTTTTCGTATTTTTTTTATTTTATTATTTTTAAATCATAATAAAAAAACTTATCAAAAATAATTACCAACGATTCGACACTTATACAGCACCCTTATCAAGGCAAAACAATTGTTGAGCAGGTGGAATTAGCAACAAAACCACGATGCTCTCTTCGCTGCTGTTCCCACTTGCTCAAACGTTTTTTTTCCTTGATGGCGATTTTTTTTTGCAAATGTTTTTTACATTCTCATCAGAGAAGGTATTAGATTTATGCAAAATTTGACCCC
>JAAAKG020141886.1:0-11747 GCA_010014905.2 Druon quercuslanigerum
AGGATGCTTCTAAAATTTTATGGACACATTCTTGGATAGTTTAGGAAGACATTTATGCAAAAAAAAATCGATTTTTTAAAGCCTCCAAAGCAGGCTCCTCCCTTTATTTTCAAGTTGAAAAGACGAATTTTAAACCAAGAAGTATACCGTTTAATTCAAATTGTTGAGTTTCAAACCAAATAATTCAATTTAGAAATAAACAATACAATTTTTAAATAAGAATTATAAGTGCGCAATGAAAAAATTAATAGTAGACTTTTCAATCTAAAAGGTTATATTAATTCAGTTCGCATGTAAGTGGAAAAATGAAAAAAGGGGGAAAGACTGTAAAGCCTGCAAACAATAAATAAGAATTTCGATCATTTATAGACTAAAGAATAACACTTTAAACAAACATTAAAGTTTATGACTAATAATAGAAAAATATTATGATTCTATTTTAATACTATTTACACTATTTTGTATCTCTAAAGTGAGTCCGAGGCTTGACAGATAAATATTAGTTCTTAGAAACCTTTTCATAAATTCAGAAACTTATTTCTTACTGTTTAAATAACAAAAAATCGCTATTCATTATTTTGAGCTTTATTGTAGATGCGCGAACAAAATATCTTTTTTTTTTCTTTAACTTTACAAGTTATACAAGTTAAATTTCTGCAATCAGTATTCGGCTTGAAAAATGTGGAATATTAACTGTTGTAATGTTTTTTCCTTCAGCTGCTAATGTGGAAAATGCATGTCAGTCATACGTGCAAGTAACCAACAACGAAACAAATAGTTCGAGTTCAGAGCCACTTCAATCGACTGAACCAAAATCCAATGTTGATCTTCTTTCTGACCTGGACATCACAATTAATCACGCCCCACTCCTACCGGAAGTTCAAGTAGATAAAGGTAAAGATGAAAAGGATGTTGTGAAAAGGGAAGTTGAAACTACGGAAGATACTGCAGAACTGAAGGTAGTTCGAAAAAACTCGACAGTCCAAACAGACGATAAAAATGACAACCTGCAAATCGTCTGGAACACGTGGTATTTGGATGTGCAGCCAAAGAGAGACCCACTTGCAGAGTCAGCGGTCTTGCAAAAGTTTGTTATTGACATCGAAAAATATGAAAAATTCATTGACAGTCTTTTAGTGAAGACACTGAGCGGTGCTACAACACTCGATAATAAATGGAAGGAAGTTCGAGAATTCGAGGTATGTTAAGAATAATAAATATAATAATATATAAATAATATATAAATTAAATATAATATCAGTAATATAAAGAAGCGGCCAGTGTTTAAACAATTTACCATCATCTGCAACAATATTCTCTCAAAAGAATGCTGGAAGATTGCAGTTTTTTCTTAAATTTTTCACTTTTTGTCCTCTTTTCATTTAGGGTGAGATAATAATGATTTAAAGTTAAGAAGCATTATTGTGTAAACAATGAAATTATTATTTTCAAAAACATTCTTTTTGAATAATTTGAAAAAGCTGCGGTTTTTCTTAAATTTTCACATTTGTGTCTATTTTTCATTTAGAATGTTTTCATTTAGAATCAAGTTTAAGACAAATAATTATTGAAACAATTGATTATTTTTTTAGGGATTTTATCTTAGAATAGATGTAAAAAGTCTGGGGCTTTTCCTAAATTTTTTAAAATTTTCATTTAGATCAAGGCGATAATCAATCAAGTTCATCAGAAGTAATTGTTTAAACAATGTATTATCATATATAACAATATTTTATCGAAAGATTGCTATAAAGTTGTAGTTTTTTTTTCAATTATCCACTTTTCGTTAACTTTCCACTTAGAACTTAGAGCATGGTAAAAATTAATAAAATTGATCTAATATAGTTGTTTAAATGAATTATTATTGTCTATAACTATGTTCTCTTAAATAATTTCTTCAAATATGTGGTTCTTCACAAAATTTTTACTTTGCTTTGCCTTTTATTTATAAAAAAATAATGAGTAAACAATACAATACAGAGTATTTTTATAACAATAAATATTAATATTTATCATTTATTCCGAACTCAAAAGTCAAGAAAAAGTTCAAAGTTTCAGAAAAACACACAACTTACGATAGCATTACTCCAAGTCGTAAGAGAAGATACATATTTATAAAACATAATGAATTGTTTAGATAATTATGTTTCTGCATTCTGTTTATGCATTAATTATGCTCTCACATCGTAGAATGTGGACAAAAATTTGAAGAAAAAAAATATATGCATATTAGGAAATTTTAAAAGATCCCAGAATCTGTTAACTTATTTCAGTAGTTTGATTAGTAATTTTATGATATTTTGATATTTCATTGAGTCTTAATATTGTAATGGATTTCGATCAATGTATTGACAATAAGTGGGGCAATTCGTATTTCACATTTAAAACATTTTTTGCATTTTATTTGACATTCGCCTTAAATTTTTAATCATTTATACTAAATTCTGTTGAATTCTTCAAAATCCACTCAATTTTACTCAATTCAATGTATTTTTAAAAAGTCCGGTTAAATTCATCCTGAAGTTTTTTTTAACTCCTTATATTCGTAGGCATTTAATCAAATTCTTTTGAATGTCCTTTTAATTGTCCTAAACAATCTAAATTCATTTCATAATTTTTTCAACATTTTCATAATTCATAATTTCTGAATTTAATGCATTTTTTCATATTTTTAATTTGTTTTTAATTGAATTGATTGCTTTTTAAATACAGCCTAATTTTTTATGAATATTAGCGAGTTCTTTTTATTTGTCTTAAATTCCTCTATGTTCATTTAAATTTTACTGGAATAAATTTTTTTTTTTTTTTTAATTCAAATTTATCCTAAATTCTTTTGCATTTTTTAATTAATTTTAACTTTAATTCTTCTAAATATAATGAATTCCACTTAAATCCTGAAGTATATTAACCTCAACTTGAATTCTTGAGCATTTTATCACATTCTTTTGAATAGCCTTGAAGTTTTCTAAGCTTTATAACAGGGTAGCCGCTGGACTGGGAAATGACCGGGAATTTGATGAGTCCGGCGAAACCGGGAAATGACCGTGAATTTATTTTTTGACCGGGAATTTGACCAAATATTTCAAACAAATCGATCAAGTTTGATTTAAGCCCTTTTTTAATTTAATTTTTTTTATTAATTTAAAGGATTTTAAAATGCAGTTTCACAGGCTTAAACAATTAAAAATTAGAAGCTTTTGAAATCGAAAACATTTTTAGTCGATCAACGGTGAAATAAATTAATTAATGATTTTTCAAATTGAATTATTTTACAGGAGGATTCGAAATCAGTTCATAATTTTAGAATTTCCAGATTTCAACGTTTAAAATTAAAAACTTTCGATTGGAATGTCTGATTTAAGCAAATAAAAAAGTCCCATTTAAACTTCACAAGATATTTTCAATCCTAAAACAACTTTAAAAGACTATATTCGAAATTAAAGGCTTTTATCCAATATCAAATATCATTTCAGTCAAAAATATTCATATGAAATTGTTTAATTAAAAAAAGAACTATTACTTAATATTTGAAAATATCTGACTTTTAATTTAATTCAGTAATTATACATAAAATGTTAAAAACTTAACAAAAAAACTACATTTTTGACGTCAATTTTAATTGTTCTATTAAAAAAAATCTAATTCGATTAATTTGAAGAAATAATTAGAAGTTTAAAAAAATCAAAATTTCATTAAAATTTGAAATGGTTTTAAGTAATTTAAACCAAGTGTCTACGTGTACCGACAAAATTAGGCTGTACGTTCAGAAATTTCTGCGTAAATAGCCGACGACATAATTTAAAACAAAATACGGATTTCTGCAGATTTCGAATAAAAAATGTAAAAGCTTTTTAAGATTAGTGAAAGGTTTTAGAATAATTAAATACATTTCCTTAAGATTTCTATAGGAAATTGAAAAATGATTTTTTATTCTGAAAAAATAATTTAAAGAGAATATTTAAAAAGATTTACAAAATTATGAAAAATAAATGTGGAAGATTTTAAGGAAATTTTTTTGATCTGGCTTTTTTTTTTAATAGTATGAAAAATGCGAATCATTTAAAAAGAGGTTTAGAAGTTTTGAAAAATATTTCCAAAATAATGTAAGATATAGATATAGATTTAAGACTTTTATTTTATTCATATAGACTTTTCAAGACTAAAATAAAATTTTGAAGCATTTTGAGGATTTTTAAACTATTTAAAATTGAAATATTTTAACTTTCAATTTAAGAAGTGTTTAGCTTATGAAAAAATGTAATCGTTCTATTTTGAAAATGTTTAAATTCATTGATTGATTCTTCAATTTAGATATTTGTGATAATTGATAATTGTGTGACTACATTTAATTGAAAATTGTTCGATTGAAGTATGTTAGCATCTTTCATTTTATACGTGTAAATTAAGGTGATGGTCCCAGTAATCGTGGAACTTGATTATAATTTGTATATATTGTTACAAAAAGGTGTTAAAAGGAACATTTAATTATGAAACTCGTTTATTTTTAGCCTTTTATAACAGCAAATAGAAATTACATTTATTAAACGTAATTAAAAAGCAAGAAAATCGGCATCACGATTACTGGGGATAAGATCACGATTACTGGGATATTTACCTTATTGTGAATTTTAATTTAAAAACTTTTGAATGAAAAATGTTTAAACTTCGATATTACCAGTTTAAAATGTAAGAGTGTAACTTCGAGTGCTTTAATTTGCAGCTCAGTTTTTATTATTTCAAATGGAAATTTTTTTGGCTTTTTAGATTTCGATTTTTTAAATTTCATTGATCGTAAAAAATGTTTGCAAACCGGAAAATAACCGGGAATTTTTTATCTTTGATTAAAAAGGCCACCCTGATGTTCGTAATTTACAGGAACGTGAAGAGAAGAAACAGTCTGCCAGCATCGCAATTTCGAATTTCGCTGGAAACAGATCTGCAAATTGTATTCCCTATGACTTAAGCCGGGTGGAATTGACTTCCGTCGAGAGGCCTTCTTATATTAACGCTTCATACGTAAGGGATGTAACCCAATGGACTCCAGCAGCATTTATTATCACGCAAGCCCCTAAGGCTGATGCATTTCAATTATTTTGGACCATGGTTTGGGAGCAAGAGAGCGAGGTTATTGCATGTTTAGCAACTGATTTGCAGGTACTTGAAACTTGTATTTATTTTGAATTTAAATTAGTTTTGTGAAACTCTTCGTCTGGGATGGGATGATTGCTAGATAGATTGATCAACGAACTGTGTCAAGGCATATTTGAAAATTCATTTTTTGTTGAACTTAACGGTTTTTGATTTAAAATTAAAATATTTTTTGATTGAAGTATCTGCTATTAAATTTTTCATTGAAAATTGATTTTTTGTATTTGAAAATAAAACTTCTTGGGTAAAACTAACAACTTAGTTAAAAAATTATTTTTTGGTGGAAGGTACTTTTCGTTGGTTAAAAATTTAATTATTTCGTTTGAAAGTTTATTTTACTTTCTCCTGAAGATTATTTATCACTCTAGTTATATATTTTATTATTCGGTTGATAATTTAACAGTTTTCTTTAAAAAGATATCCTTTTGGGGTGCAATTCAACTGTCTTGTTGAAAATTCGTTTTTTCTGTAGAAAATTTAATTGAAATTTTTTTGGTTAAAACTTGAATTCTTTTTTTTTCTCGAAAATTTGTCTTTTTGATATAAAAATTCACTTGTTTAAATAGAATTTTTATTTTTCTTGGACAAGAATGCAATTGTTTGTTTGAAAATTTAACAATCTTGTTAAAAAGTCATACTTTCTTATCAGAAATTCGACTATTGAGCAGAAAATTGACTTATTGTTTACAATTCTTATTTTGGCGTTGGTAAGTGAATTGGAATCTTCTTTAGATGAAAAATTTAACTATTTTTAAGGTTCTTTAAAAATGAATCTACTTTAGATGAAATTTTATCTTGAAAAGTCAACTGGAATGTTTTTTGGATGCAAATTCAACTATTTCTTTTGCAAATTATTTGGTAAATAATTCAAAAATTTTGTTAAAAAGTCATCCTTTTTGGTTAAAAATTCGTCTTTAGAATGAAAATTCAATTTTTTTCGCAGAAACTTATTTCATGTTTAAAAATACATATTTTGATCATGAAAAGTCAACAGAAAAGTCACCTATTTTTTAAAAATTTATCTTTCTGATTTAAAAATTCATCTCTTTTAGTAGAATTTTCTTTTTTTTTTTAATAAAAAAATGCCACTTTTTAGTTAAAAATTCAACTACTAGGGTAAAAGTTAAACTACATTGCTAAAAAATAATTTTTTTATTGAAGGCTTATGTCTTTGTTTGAAAATTTAACTTTTTAGTAGAAAATCCATTTTTGTGGAAAATTAATTTTTTGCTGAAAAGTTATATTTTTTATTTGAAAATTTAATTTTTATAAAGCATTTTCATTTTTTTACCTTGGCGGTTCAACAATTTAGATCAACATTTATTTATTTTTTTGATTGAAAAATATTTATTTGTTAAAAATTCGTCTTTTTTGTTTTAGAATTCTTTTTTTTTTGTTTTTGTATACATTTTACCCTTTTTTATTTAAATTTAAACTATGACACTGTTTCGTTGCGAATGTATTTTTTTATTTTGAAAATTTCACTATTATGTTAAAAATTTATTTAATTATTTTAAAATTCAAGTATTTTGTTTGAAAAACATCTCTTATAGTATAAAAGACATATTTTTTGTTTAAAATAAATTATTAAATTTGAAAACGTTTAACTTGTTTCTGAAATACTGTTTTTATTCCTGCTACAAAAGATTCTATCTTAAAAATATTACAAGAATAAAATGCGAGCATTTGAATATTAATGATCAAGCAAAAATAAATTAGTCCAGAAAAATTCTGGAAACTAAAAATTACGTAAAGTAAGAGGGGGGGGGGGGGTAAAAAAAATATTTGGTTGCGGTTTGATACAGACGGAGAAGGGGTCTTGTAGAGGACCTACAATCTGTTACTTAATTTTATTACGGTCCCTTAATGGTATAATAATAAGAAACTGATTTTACATCATTTTCGAAATTCTTAAGTCTAATTTTTTACAGTTGAGTGGTGACATCTATTGGCCGTCAAGTGAAGATAAGAATTTAGTATTGGGTGACTTTACACTGAAGTTGCAGAATAAAATTAACCATACATCTTATATTCAGAGAATTATTTCTCTTTCACGTTCTGGACAGAAGGAAAGGATTGTTGTGCACATGCAGTTCCTCGTGTGGCCATCAAAGTAAGTTTCGATCTTTTCCCTTTTCCTCTTTTTCTCTTTTTCTCTACTTTGGTTCTAAATTTTTATTCAGAAAATTGTGTATCAAGACTTACAGACGTCACACTCTTTCTCCTTTTTTAACGAAATCCTCTTTTTCTCCTGTTTTCAAGAAACTTCCCCCTTTTTTCGTTTTTGTCGGTTATATGCGAACTGAATTAAAAGTAAAATCCCAATAAGAAAATCCAACTATTTTTATTTGAAAGTTAATTGATTTGAATTGAAAAATGTAGTAATTGTTCTTTTTTTTGGAGAATTCATCTCTATGGTTAAAATTTTATTAATTGGTTAGAATTTCTTTTATTTTGTTCAAAACTTACCATTAGATCAAAAAGTCATTTTTTCTTGGTTGAAGATTCAACTATTTTGTTGAAAGCCCGTATTCTATGGTTGAATTAAATTGTTTTTTATTTTAAATTGTAATTTTTCTTGCTTAAATTATCAGCTATTATATTCGTTGTTTAAAATTCATCTTTTCGGATGAAAGTTGGACTATTGTGTTAAAATTGGATTTTGTTGTTGTTGAAGAATCATCTCTTTGGTTGCCAATTTTTTCTTTTTTTCTTTGAAAATTAATTTTCCTACTTAAGATTTAACTGTATGTGAGCTGGAAAACCCTGTCAATAACAGTACATTTATTTTTTGACCGGAAATTTTACGTTGAAAACAAAAATTCTGTTCAAGTTTGATTTCAACACTTTTTTAAATAATCAGTTCAATTTTTATCCTTTTTAATTATGATACCATTCAGTTTACAGTACAGTACAATCAGTTTACAGTAATTTTTAATCAAATGTCAATATAAGTTATAATGATTTTTAAAATTGAACTATAAACTAAGGATTCACAAGTAAATAATAATTTATTTTACAAGACTATTCGGAATCATTTCAAAATTTAAGATTAATTTTCAATATTAAAACATCTTCAAAGTAATATATTCATAATTATAGGCTTTTATCAAACTTAAAATATTGTTTTAATCTAAAATGTTACATTTTTTAATTAAGAAAAATAAAAATTGCCTAATATTTAGACATATTTGTTGTTCTTGTAAAATTAGTAATTTTAAATCAAATATTCAAGACTAAACAAAAAACTAAACTTTGAACGTTACAATTTTAATTATTCTATTTGACAAAAAATTAATTTACAAGTAAAAATTTTGAATTTTGATGCATAATAAATATTGAACATCTGTAATTCCTAGAAAACATTCTAGTAAATTGACGAGATATTTAGAAGGTCTGAAAAGATTAAAAATTGATTTAAAATTATTACAAATAATGTAAATGAAAAACTACGTATACCGACAAAAACCGGCCATTCGTATCGAAATTTTTGTGAAAAAAGTCCACGGCCTAATTTAAAACAAAACATGGTTTTTTTTGCAGATTTTGAATAAAAAATGTAGAAGCTTTTTAAGAATTGTAAAAGGCTTCAACACAAGAATAAAAAACATTTGCTTAAGATTCCTAGGAAAGTATAAAATGGCTTTTAATTTTCAAAAAATAGTGCTAAAAGAATATTTTAAAAGATAACTAATGATATCCAAAGTTGTCAAAAATATTTGTAATTTTACAGGATTTAAACAAATTATTTAGGAAGGATTCGAATAATTATAAAAAATTTGATAAGTTCTGAAAAAATTTTAGAAAAAATTTAAAAATTGAAGAAATTTCAAACAACATGTAGATGTTTGAAAATTTTGAAATCAAATTTTGAAGCTTTTTAAGGATTTTTAGACTATTTAAAATTAAAATAATTTATCTTTTAATTTAAGAAGTGTTCAATTTAGAACAATAAAGAAAACGTTCAATTTTTAATATTTCTAGCTTAAAATTTTTTGAATCTCTGCTTGAAAGAATTTGAAGATCAGTTCCTAACACTTCAAGTGCAAGATTTTTGATCTTTAGAGTTCGAAATTTTTAATTTCATCGATATTAAAAAATGTTTGCGAACCGGCGTAAAAATCGAGAAATGACCGGGAATTTTTTTTGATATTATTAAAACGGCCACCCTGCTTTCATCTTTATACTAATAAATAAAAGTGGTTTACAGTGGTTTTCCAAGCAGTCCTGGCCCACTACTCGCCTTTGCTACTGATGTTATGTCAGAACAAGCATTGAGACATTGTTCCCCAAAGCCGATAATCGTTCATTGTCTAAACGGTGGACCTCTCAGTGGATTATTTTTGATCGCAACTGCTGCAGTGTGTCACGTTCGAGCAGGTCATGGGATTGTTGATGTACCTTTGGTATTTTCAAGTCTTGTAAAGTTTCGCAAAGGTCTGGTTGACAAGGATTCACTGCAGTTTGGGTACCGCATGGTTCTTTATCAGGCTCAAGATACTCTAATGAAAAGTACGTAATGATTTTTTATTATTTATATCTATTACTTGGTGTCTAGTCATCTGGAAAACCAGGAAACCCTGAAATTATCAGGGAATTTTTATATACCTGGACAGCCCTGAAAATTTCAGGGAATCTTTTTATAGACAGGAAATTTATTCGAGGATGTGCTTACATTTTTTGAAATTGTAATATAACATGGAATACTAATGTCGTCTCATTTATGAAGTATATCTAGTAATTGGTAAATAAATAATCTTCGTTGAAAACTGTTTTTTTGTATTAATTGAATCGTTTTTTGAATAAAATATCAGCCATTTGGTTGAAAATTGAACTAATTCGTTGAAAATTCGTATTTTTTGTATCAGATTCATCAAATTGCTTAAAAATTCAACTATTTGTTTTAAAATTAACTTTTTTTAAATCCATATTTTTAAATGAAAAAGTAAACTAGTTTGTGTATTATTCATCTATTTTGGTACAAATTTAATCTTTTTTGGTTTAAAATGAAAGGTTGAAAAATAATCTTTTTTGGGTGAGGAATTAATTTTTTTTACAATACATTTTTTTAAATAAATATTTAACGATTTAATATTGGTTTAATTTTTTTTATTTTAGCAGTAAAATTGCATGCTGTTAAAAATTTGTCTTTTTGGTGAAAAATGAATCTTTTTGGTTTAGAATTCATACTTTTGGTTTCATTTGATACTCTTTCAGTTAAAGATTAATCATTTTAGTTTAAAATTCGTTTCTATTTTGGTTGCAAATAAATTTTTTTATTGAAAACTTAGCTATTTTATGTTTTGATGAAAATTTATCTATTTTAGTAGAGAAATCGTGTATATTTGTTAAAAATTTGTCTATTTGGTGAAAAACTATTCTTTTCGGTTAAAAATTTATATTTTTGGAATAACTTTATACTCTTGAAATTACAGATTCATCATTAGAGTTGAAAGTTCGTTTTTATTTTGGTAAAAAATACATTTTTTAATTGAAAACTCAAATATTTAATTTTTTGATGAAAATTGGTCCTTATTAGTTGAAACTTCATGTTATTTTTTTTTGAAATTCGCTTTTTGAGGAGAAATTTCTTGTTCTTGTTTGAACATTTGAAATTTCTTTTTCTTTTTTTTTCTCTTTGCTTGAAAATTTAACTATTTTGTTGAAAACTCATGTATTTTGTTAAAAATTCTTATTTTATGGTAGAAAATTAAACTTCTGGTTCAAGAATTCATTTTTTTAGGATTATTTCATCCTTTAGGATTAAAATTAAACTACTATTTTTTTTTAACTAGAAATTTTACTATTCTCTTTTTGGTTGAAAATTTATGTATTTTTTTAAATGATTCATTAGTAGAATTCATTTTTTTTGTTAAAAATTGAACTATTTCAGTTAAATATTCATCATTGTACTTTAAAAATAATCTTTTTGTTTCAAAATTAAACTAGTTCAGTTGATAATTCATCACTTTGTTCGAAAATTTTAATATTCTTTTGAAAATTATTTTTATTGTTTGAAGATTCGTAATTTTTATTGAACATTCGTCTCTTTGGTTAAAAATGTTAATATTTTGTAGAACATTTGTTTTTTTCTGGTTTCTTAAAAAGTATTTTTTTATAGAAGAATTACTATTGTTATTCACAATTTATCTCTTGCTGGTTCAGAATTTAACTATTTGCTGGAAAATCTTTTTTTTAATTAAAAATTAATTTTTTTAACCAAAAATTCAGCTAGTCAATTTATGGTTTAAAATATGTCTTTATTTACTTGCAAATTCATAGTTTTTATGCAGACTCATCGTTTTTGTAGAAAGTTATCCTTCTTGGTTGAAAATGCATCTTTCAGTTGAAATTTAAGGTTTTTGGTTGAAAATTCCGAAACTTGGTGAATGTTAAACTCTTATTAAAAAAATATGTTTTTGGTTGATGATTCATAATAATAATTATTAATAATTAATTATTAATTTTTAATTAATTTAATTAATTTTAATTAATAATTTAATTAATAATTTTAATTAATTTAATTAATTATTAATAATTGATAATTTTTATTGGAATTTTATCTCCTAGGTCTATTCGGTTGAAAAATCATATCTTTT